>VXBX01003741.1:258303-381614 GCA_013400415.1 Scytalopus superciliaris | reverse complement strand
CACACATACACACATACATATGTATATATCCAGTAAAGTCATATTCCTTAATAAACTTGAAACTGAAGATGCTTAATGACCTTCCTGGTTGGTAGAAAAGTCTCAAGGGCAGTTCATGACGTGGCTGCAAAGGCAGTTCCCTCTTTTTCTGCTTTATTATGAATAGCAGTGTGGGGTATCAAAAAACCCCACACAACTCAAAAACCAAAAAAAGCACTACCTTGATCTTTTCACCCTGTAATGTCAGGTTCAACCTCTAGTCTATTCAAAGGAAATCAAAGCTATAAATAGTTCTATCCTGCTTTTCATGCAGGGTTTCCACTGAAGGAGACCAACTGTTTTGGTTAAAGTGACCATTACAGTGATAACAGAAGTAACCAAATATGCTTTCTGATGGGCCCTTCTGCCTGCAGTCTGATGAGGCAGAGATTATCTTGAGAGGTTTGACTTGGGAAGGATGGAATGTACATTTACTCATTGGATTGTCCCTCTCCAACTGAAAAGTCCCTTTAACATCTGTGCAAAAGCAGTCCAGGAATCTTGCAGTGCCACATGGTGAAGTCTGTTTCAGCCTGCAGCAAGCTCAGGTCTCCAATATAGTAAGGGACATATAATTACATCTATTGGGCATTACTGGGCCTTTTCAAGTATGTTGAGGTACCTGATATGAATTAACTTCAAATTTGCACTGAGCACATTCTCTCTTTTCCTGTACATGAGGAAAGAAGGAACCAGAGAAAGGAATGTAATGGTTTTTGAGGAGGCTCACAGGAGAGACACTAGCATAGGAAATATTTATTTTCTCCACCACCATCCTTCTGTAAATCCCAGCAGTATTTCACCAAGAACTTGGCCCTTAGAGAATGGGAACTGTTTTTTCCACTCTACTGAGACATCCCTTCTGAGAACTGCTGTCTGCCCTGAGCTCGCCCACAGCCTGACTCAGTCTCACTGGCTGGTTCCTTCTCATGGAATTCCTTGGGCTGGCAGGGACCCCAGGAGGTCTCTAGCCCAAACCTGAACTAGGGTATCCATGAGGTCAAGCCAAGTCACTCAAGGCTTCATCCAGCCCAGTCTTGAAACACTCCCATGAAAATCTGTAAGTGCTGCCCAACTGAATGGCTTCATCTCAGCAGTCAGAGTCATGAAAACCAGCACATAAGCCAGCTTATGCACTTAAGCTATGAACTGAAAGGTCCCATCTTTCTGACTGCAGTCACTACCACAGAGTTCTACTTTTTCCATCTTCATTTTAGTTCAGAAAGTATCCAAAATGAATGCAAGCTAAAATTAATTTTTAAAATGGCAGATTGTCTTCTTATAGGTTGTTTTCCTGTGTCTTCTGCTTTCTGAGTATTTCCAAAATTTTAAGGTTCCTTCTTTAGGTGGTTCTGTGCATTTGTGATGGTCATTTCTCTTTTGGGAAAACAAAAAATTCTGTCTATCTTCATTCTGCTTCCTGATTCCAGCAGGCAGACTGTTAGCAAAAAGACTTGCAAAACTGAGGAAGCTATTGCAAGAGCTGTCAACACTGCCACAAAAATATTCATATCACAAAGTTCATCTGTACAACTGGCCACTCTCATTGAAGGAGCTAAATTGTGAGTATGCTGCAGTAACTGAGCTATCTTCCTATTTCTTACCATGACCTAATTTGTGCAGAACTTCAGTGCAGTTCACGTGGGAAAATACCACCTGACCATGCTGTGACATGTTAGCAACAAGTACTTTGGTCTCTGAGTTTGCTAATCCAGCCTCACCACTATGTATTAAAATAAACATTAGCAAAACTAAACAAGGATGTCTGCCATAATGGACCGTATCTGGCCATATTGGCCATGGTGCCAGCAGAGTGCAATAAGCAAGTCCATTGTCAGCATCTGAAGGTGTTTGAGCCAACTGAGAGCATCCACTGAGTTGTTCCTAGTCAATCTTCCTCCTCTTCCTCCTACTCATTTGGTGAGTGCCCTCACATGGCACTCGGACCCACTGACCCATGCAGGGACACAGGCAGGAATCAGTTACCCTTTGTGTCTGAGCTCTGCCATCATGCCAGGCATGCCCACAGCCCTCACCTCAGGCTGGCTGGGATGTAAAGAGCAGGGCTTTCAGCAGCTTTGTTTAGAGCTAAGCCTGCAAATATGAACAAAGTCTATCCCCCTGTTACTCTTATGCCCCACTGTAAACATGTTGCTGCCTGATTACTATCATTCAATTACCATCTGCTATTGCTACAGGACAGTCAGAAGGACTGCATGTGTCCTTTTTATCCTGTGCAAATGGCATTGGTATATAATAAGAAATTGTTGGTTTGTTCTGGCTTTTTTCCCTGTATGTGCTTGGGAAGGAGGAAAGGCAGTGTTGAGGTGACTTAAGGAACTTGGTAATGAATGACAAAGTTGACTTTGGGGGTTAAGCTTGGTTTCACACTTTAAACAGTACCTATTTGGGATTATTAGGGCAAGAAAGCATATTGTGAAATCTTAGCCTTTAAGTAATCTTTTCCAATTGATTTCACCCTGATAAAATCCAGTGTGAAAAGGAACACCTTTGCTCATCTAAATTGCTGTTTGGTCTCCCCAGCAAGACCTGCCTTCCTGCTGCCTCTGTACATGGTGTAACTCTTCTTTCTGTGTGATGGACAGAGTTTGCTGGGAGGGGGATGCCCAAAGTGGTCAAATCCCCATGAACTTTCACGGCAAACAGGTAAAAGCAGTTAGAGAACTAGCCAGGCAGGCAAACTGCTGCCATGTGTGTCACTCAAGTTGAGTTGTGGTCCCCTCCTAAATCCCTACTGTTTGTGTCACTCATTTCATATCAAAGTCCAGTCTGCACTTCCTGAGCTCAGTCTGACTTTAAGAAAGGCCAAATAAAGTGACCAGGGCAGAAACTGGATTTCTTTATCAACCTTGTTTTTACTCCCAGGCTTGCAATTTTGCAGCAACACTCAGTGATTGCTCTAAAACTGCTTTTGAGTGCAGTAACTGCCTGTACCTTTTCTGTCAAGGTATATTGTAGGTGCTTACCACAAGTCCATACCATATAACGTGAAGTACAGCTGCTGTCCATAAACCAGAAATTGAGTATAAACTACTGTGTCCAATGGCACCGTGTCTCATCTTCCAAAGGAGGTATTAACCACGCTCTGGACACTTTTGTATTACTTGGTGATCATTTATTTTTGTTTTCCTATTTGATTGTGTAAAGGTTATTTCAAGACCTCCCTTATGCTCCATCGCAGTCAGAGCTGGTCTCCAGAGAAGCTGGGAGGGTCAGAGCATGCAGAGTTTTAATTTAAATCTCATCATTTTCCTCTAATAAATTAAATAACAACACTACAGACAAGACCACTATGAACCCCTTCTTTAGATGTGCACTCACTGTTTTTGTGGAGCTCAACCCAGGCTTGGCCCTGTGTGTTGGAAAAGGTGCTTCTGGCAGCGCACTGTCCCACATAGGTATGACTTAAATAAGGAACAAGGACAGCAACTGCACAACGTGAGCTCGTGAACTGCCTCAGGAAAATAAACCTCCAAGTGAGCAAAGCTAGTTGCAGCAATGGGGGCACAGAAGCACCATTACAGAAGGGGGCACCTCGAACTCCTTAGGACATGAACCTGAAAAGTTCAATACTGACGTGGCAAATAAATTCTAACTAATTCTATAAAAAAATTCTAATAATATGAATACCATGTTCTTCTTTATTCTGTGCAACTGCAGATACTTCTCTTTAGTGTCGTTTTGCTTATTTGGAAAGGAATCACATCCTCTTTTATTTTTGGTATAGAGAGTTTGGAAAACAATTACTACACATTCCACACCAAAGCATATGTGAAAGACTCCTGAGAAATACGTAGTCAACTCATGTCTCTCCTTTCCATCAAATTATTTTCAGCTATTATTCACAAAATTTCCCAGAAGAAATGAAAGCCTTTGCCTCAATTTATGGTGCTAGAGCATTCTTCTGTTAAAGGACTTAATCCCGTGTGGCAGGTGTCTTCTCAACTCTTTGTGAAAGTAAAAGCTACAGCCACTACCTACACCACATGGTCTACCATCCTCAGATGCTTCTTTCAAGCTCTCGGTTTATGTTACTTCAGAAATGCACATTTACATTAAACATATGATTCTTTGCTTTTCTATACTGCTACAATGGAGCTGATGTCAGTGGAGTGACTTCTGAGAGTATACACATAAAGAGGAGGGAGAGTTGACCTGAGGTTGTCACCAGTTTGCTAAGAAGAGCCAAGGGCAGGAGTCAGCTGAGGAAATGGTTCCTGGGATGTGTGAGGTTAGGGCTCCATCTCAGAGTGAAGCAGAAGTAAAGGACAACTCTCAGAACAGCAAGTGCACCAAGTGGTTGAGATTTTAGCAACGATTGAGAGGCAGCTCCCAACATGCACCTCTAAATGGAAGAAATCTTATAACGAGCTTTAGCTTTGGGAGATTCCCACTGTCTTGAGTAAGAGGTAAAGGATCTTTGAGGCCAAGAGAAAAATCACAGAGATCCAAGGCTTTGAAAGTTGCCAGGTTTCTCAACTTTCTGATGAACTACATTGTAGCTGGTATCTGCTGTTTGGTCTTTACCATACCTTCTGACAACACCAGGATTTAGCCTTCCTGTCTCTGGAGCAATTATAACCAAAGAGGAAGCACCAGAAGCAAATTTTGTAAAATCCATTCTCCTGTTTTATGACTCTAAGGGCTATTTCACAGAACAGATGTAAATTTCCCACGAAAACCAAACGAAGCCAAACAAACAAAAAAACCCCCTCAAAACCAAACAACCCCCCCAAAAAAAAGCATACAAACAAACAAAACCAAGTGGAAAGAGGTTTCATTTCTTGATTCTCTTACCTAGTGGGTTCTTTGGGTATTTCCATTAAAAAAAAAAAAGAAAAACCAACAATTAAATCCGGTCTTCCCCTCAGAAAACTATACTTCCCTAAGTATTTCACCAAACAAAGCGGCTCTGATATGGGGAAAAGAAAGTGAAAAACAATGGTCCACCACTATTTGGCTGTGCAATGCTAAGAAGCTTCCGTGTTTTTTTTGTCCTTCACTGAATAGCCATCTATATATGGATGGCAGGGGCTGGGAAAGAACCTCCATTCCGTCATTATGATACCAGGGAAAGCCTCTTCAGATACTATCTGAATGAAAAGTAGGAAGGGATCAGAACAGCTTTTTCCAAACAGCTAAGCAGCAAAACTTGCTGGGTAACACTGCATGTGGTGAAAGTAAGAGATGGATACCACTACAGAGAAGGCACAGAGCAATCAGCAGTCATGTCAACCTCTAAGGAGGGCACATGCTTCTTTGTGTGTCTTGTAATGCTGAGGTTGCACTGAGTCCTCCTAAGAAGGACAAGAAGCAGCTGGCAAGGTCCTTCAAAAGAGTAAACTGGTTGCAACTTGAATTTTGCTGGGTTGCAACTTGAATTTTAACTGAAGGAAGGATCTCCATAAAATCAGAATGATATATGTCAAGGCAAATTCAGCTTTCAGTTTACATCTGAATTTGTCAAGTCTGTGGAATCCAACAAGTTGAACCGAGGTAAAGAGGAAAAGAACTTGTTCCCACTTCTTCAAATCCTTTAGGAGGAGCCAGCTCTCAGCAAGGAACAAAGAGCTCTCTGTGGGGCAGGTTACACAAATCATTGCTTATGTGCCAATTCAGAAAGGAAATACTAGGAGCAGGCCAGCAAAACCAAAGATGCTTGGTCCCCACTACAGCTGAGAAGGGGGAATCTTAAATGGCAGGGGAATTACAGCTGCTCCTTTTGAAGGGCACTGAAAGGCCACCAGCTCTGCTGCACTTCGTGCAGGCTCAAAGAGCAGGTAGTTCTCGGGAGGATTCACCTCCGTTTGCAATGCTCAGTGGCAAGCTGAAGCCTCCTGGTAGCAAGTGCCCCCCTGAAGATGGATTTTCTAAAGTTAAAGGCTAGATCCTTGGAAAAACCCTGCCAGTTCACAGTGGTCCTCAGGCTGTGCAAGATGGGGTGTTTTACACACTTTCAAAAGTGTAACAGCAAACTTTCAACTGACTTGCAATCCACAGCAAACAGCATCTCTGGGGGTGATCAGAGGTCTCCTACCCTGACACAGAATACCAGAGAAGAGTGACACTGAGGCAATCCAGGGCACTTACAAAGGAAGCTCATGTTCTAGTCTTAATTCTTTTAAAACATGCAGACAACATGCAATTTTATTTTTGAAAAAAGGTTTAGGAGGCAGTGGAGTTAGAAAGTTAATATATAGAAGTTAATGAACTAGATTACTCCGTGACACAGATTTGCCATGTCCCCTTGCATTAGACATAGTCCTTTGGCTTTACTAACAGGAAATAATTCAATTTTTTCTACACTTAGAAGCCAGGCTACTTACCCTAAATGAGAAAGCAAGGAAAAGCATGACCATTTCCATTCCCAGTGGGTTTTGGTCAAAACAGTGCGGGATGGAGAACTGTGAGGCTTTCTACAGCCCAACACTGACAGAACTCCAGCTAAAAATAATGTGAGTATTCACCACAGGAATGCATGAGCCTCATGGCCGCTGTGATAGCTGCACATGTGATGGCAGCTCTTCTGCTTTTTTTAATGAGAACTGAATTTTAATTACCTCCTCTACTTTTTGCCACTTGTATGAAAGTGGTGAAAACTGATTTAATTCTGGTTCCTATAAGAAAGCTGTCTCTGAACACATCCTTTGCATTAAGTTAGTGATAAATTAGAAATAACAAACTAGAGAGTTAGAAAAACATGGCAGAAAAGTGTTTCTAGCTGGCTAGCTCAGTGACATTTTTGTACTACATTTTAGTTTGCCTGTCCTCAAATAAATCAGATTTTATGGAACAGAACACGAGTCAAGAAGTAACATTTCTATATATTTTTTAGGATGATAGGATTCAATTTTTAAACTTTTATCAAAAAAACCCCTTGAATCATCAAAAACCAATTCCCCACCATGCAAAATCTAAGCCCTAGGTCAAGTTCAAATAGCTAAATAAAGAAGAGTTTCCTCACCCCGCAGCTAACCCTTGCCCTTGTACTCTTAATTGAGCACCTTAAGCTGTGGCAGAAGGTTTGCTGTTCGTGCCCTCAGGCAGGAGCACTGAACACGTGCAGCATCTCTGCAGTTGGGTGCTCCAAGGAGCAGGTGGATGAGAGAGAAGGCTTTCCAGGTGAATGCAGCAGCCAGACAGGCAGCTGTGCCCTGTGCCTGAGCAACGCTGTGACAGGCTGTGGTCTGGGTTTGAGATTAGAGCAGATTAAGAGATTCAGTTGTCCCTCTGGCTTTAAAGTGTGTTTATGATGCAGAGGTATGTGAGGAACCATATGAGAAGGAAAGCATTCGTTTGAGCAACTGTCAAAATTCATTTGAGCAAGGGGAAAGAACTGAGTCGCAACATTGATCCGCCGAAACCCGAGTGGTTTAGCAGAGAATAAAACAGTTGCTCTGGGCAGTTGGCTTTGGCACAGAGCTCAGCAAAAGAGGATTTGGATGTGTTCATCCAAATAAATAACAGTGTGAAGTGTTTTGACAAACTGTTTTGAGTGCACGTTTCCATGACTACCCTAAAATTCAGGTGCTTACAAATATTCCTTAGAAAGTGGAAATCATATGCCTTACACATCTATTTACACACAGGGCTGCATTAGACAGGGCTGGCTGTGAACTGGGCTCATTTTCACCTGCTCATGGCAGACCTAGCTGTCCAAGGAACAGCACTGATACCACCAGCATGGAGACCCGCCTGCTTCCCAGAAACAGTGAGGCACTGAAAATAGGTTAGGAGTAACTGGCTGTTCAGTGTGACTGAAAAGGCAATGTGGCAGAAGCTAGGTGACTGGTGACCCCCAAATTCAGTGGCAGAAACAGAGACAGATTCAGTGAGTTAACAAGGCTTAGTCTGCCGGTGCCTTGCGCTTTTCTCAGGGCTTCCACCCGCTGAAAGGCAGCTCCTCTTGCTTGATCAAAGCACTGGCCCCCTCAACTGGAGGTGTTTTATTTTCCTGTTGTGAGTCTGTAAATGTAGCACAAGGTGCAGAACCGCAGGGGAGCTGAGGCAGAGCAGCTGCAGGAAATATTAACTGAACTACACCATAAAAGCAAGATCTGCTGCCGGTCACAAGAGGAACCTGCTCAGTGCAAGTGAGATTACATAAATACTGGTGATTACAAGAGGACTCAGTACAAGAACCAGAGCAAGACCAAAGAATGTAAAGCTCTTACTTGATTTTTCTTCTTTAATGTTGTACTCCAGCACACCAGGAGCCTCGTTCTGCACTGGCAGGCGGACTGCGAGGACCATGTTGTTCACATTACCCTCTTTCCTAACTAAGAATATCTGAAAAAGGAAAAAAGAATCAAGAGCTCAGCTACATTATCTGAGCTTCTGAACCTTATTTTAGGTCATTGGCAATGAAGACTTTCAGCAGTACAATCCACCTTTAAATGGTCTTATTTTAGCTTCGTTCCACTTAGTTGAGCTTTACAACAAAATAATGAATAAAGGGACATTTCATTTGGGTGAGATTCAGGCTTGTGAAGGAAGTTTCTATGCATCACTGATGTCCCACTTAAGCCTAAGGCAGACTATTTCACTAACTGAAGAATATAAAACTGCACTCACAATTTGTAAAGTGATGTTGTTCCCAGTTTCCTGGGTGAAGCCATGAGGCCAGACCATATTGCTCAGGGCTTTGTCTGTACAAGTCTGGAGAACCTCCAAAAGTGGAGACTGCACAGCCTCTCCAGGCCTCTCCAGGCAACTTGTTCCACCACTTACTGTCCTCACAGGGAGAGTGTCTGAAACCAGTCTGAATCTCTCTGGTTTCACTGTATGCCTGTCACCATGTAGTGCTGAATACAGCCCAGTTCATCTTCTTCATGACCTACCTACCTACCTACCCAGCAAGGTACCAGGGACTTGCTGTGTGGTCCCCCTGAAGCTGTCTCTCCTCCTGGCTGAACAAACCCTGGTCCCACAGCCTCTCCTCAGTGGGTCTGTGTTCAGCTTGCTGCCCACCATCCATGCAGGTCCTCTCCCAAAGAGTTGCCCAGTCAGGCAGTGCCAGCCTGGAGTGCTGCCAGGGCTCTGCCTTTCCAGCGACAGGGCTTTGGCTTTGCCCGTGTTGAATTTGGGAAGAACAATCCCTGTCCCCCCAGCATGTCTCAGATCCCTTAGGTGGTCATTCATGTGTGTTGAGTGGTCCTGAAATCACAGAACTGATGTGCTTGAAAGGAACTCCAGAGATTCAGGTCCAACCCTCATGCTCAAAGATGTATAAACTACAGCAAGATATTCAGGTTGGTGTGTTTTGGGGGTTTTATTATCTCCAAGGATGGAGGCTCTGCAGCCTCTTGAGTAACCTATTCCAGCTTTCAATCATGCTGACAGTAGAAAAGTTATTAATGTTTCAATAAAATTTCCTGTGTTTTAGTTTCTGCCCGCTGCACCTCATCCTTTCACTGCATTACACTGAGATTGTTCTGGCTCAATCATGTCAGGTATTCACACACATTGATAAAAGCCCCCCGAATCTTTAATTGGAACCAGTGCAACCACTGTAGCTATTGGTTCCCACCTAAGAGATCAGTGGAATTGGGGGAAAAAAAAAAAAAAAGGAAAAAAGAAGCATAGAAGAAAGAAAACAGAAGAAAAATAAAAGAGAAAAAAATGATAAAAGGAAAAGACCTCATTTTTTGTATTGTGTGAGATCCTAAGTGTGTTTCTAATTAAAGCTCATTGTCAGAGATATTTTTAGCTTGTGTCTTGAAGCTGCAGCTACAAAGACAAAGAAATCTTTATCTGTTCTTTGATGACAAGCTTTGGCAGGAGAGAGTCAAGGTATTTTTAAAAAACTGAATTAAAAATTCAGTCTAATTCTAGAGTCTGGATATTAATATTAGAAAGAGAAGTGTGAGTTGATAAAATCATTAATCAACCATAACAGATGGAAATCTATCAAGAAAACATTAATTTCTTGGACAGAGACATTTTTAACAAAGCTTATCTAGAAGCCAGGACTTTTTCCTGCATGAGTCACAGTCATAAGGGCATCTTCGGTCACTTTGAAGTGCCCATGCTGAACACACAGCCTTGGGCAGCTTCACAACCTCGCACTGTGCTGTCATGTTGGCCTCTGCCATTCAGAAGAAATGGAACCCCAGGGGCTCAGGTCCACCAGCAGGACAGAGAAAATGCAAATAAATGCGTGACAAACAGGTGCATGCCTTAAACACTCCTAGCACAGGACAGCCCCCACCTTCTATCACAGAAAGTACCTGCAGGCAGAGGCTCTCCCTTCCCTGGGTCCTGCCACCCACATGGCAGCACTGCCCCTCTAACCATGGCTGGCAGACTGCACCATCTCACATTGCACTGGACAAGTGTTTCGTGTGAAACTTCATCTAAACAACGAGGGAAATGAAACCTGGAAATGAATCACTTCTGTTTTCCTGATTGGCACACCTAGTTGCCATAGCTCCAAGGGCTAAAATTGGACTGTGGATGTTAAGATAAGTGGGAGGTGGGTTTTCTGAGCTGTGCCTACCCCTGTGGTCCAGGTCAGGACTGGTACTGAAGCCAGTCTCTTCTATTTTCACCACTGGTGGGAACAGTTTCAGATGGGCTCGATGTGGGCAGGAGATGCTGCCCTGGCCATGGGACACCTCTAATGTGTCACCACTTCTCCTGCCCATTTCAGACTGCAGCTGAAGCCTCCACCCAAGGAACGGTGTAAACAGGAGGAATGGAGGCAAGATTTATTCCCAAAGCCACTCAGAGCTGGGGAACTCCCTGTCTGCAAGGAGTAGGTAAAGGTCAAGGAGACTTGGGCCATACGTGGCTACATCATGGACAGTCACTCAGGTCTCTACTTACAGACAGATCAGAAGAACAAAGAGAACAATTTGCCCAAGCTATTTGAGAAGTCTGATTCAGGGTGAGGTGCAGTGCACAGCCCAGGCTGCTCAGGTGAGTCCCACCAGAGGATGTCACCTGGCTGTGCCAGCCTTTAGCCCTGAGACAGACTGACTCAGCCAAGGGATAGGTCCAAACATCCTCAGAGCAGGAGTGAGTGAATTTCCCCTATGCTCTGACATCAGCTCAGATCATTTGCACCAGCCCTTCTCAAAGAACCCAGCCAGGACATCTAAACCCTGCTATGCCTCTGAGACTCCAGGAATGTGGAGAAGCTTGCTTTGCTACAGAGATGTTTTCTCTACACAAACTATAAGCTTTGCATGAGCGTGCCATTTTCTAACACTCATTTTATGCAAACCAGATACTAATTATTGCAATAAAAACAGCTCCCAATAGCTCCCAGAATTTAAGGGTCTCTTTTTCCAGGATTTTTTTCCAAGTGTTTCACATTAGGATAGTCACCATACCTATTGGTATGGTGGTCAATGGGAAGCCATCTCCATGAATCTACATGCTAAGTAAATAAAACCCAAGACAAGATCACATGCTTCCCCAAAGCCAACATATCTGTCTTGCACCACTGAGAGTGGTAAAGCATCAAAGGGTAATGGGACCAGAGAGCAGTCTGCTAAATACTTTTGTTTCCACATGAAAAAACATGCTGTTCTCCTAACCAGCCCCACCAAGGACAGGAAATGTGGTTGTCTGAACTGAAGCCACTTTGGACTTACCCCAGCTGTTTCTTTGCCAAGGATCTCCCAAGCCCTTTCCTGGCTCATGTTCAGCTGAAGCCAGACAGGACACGTCTTGATGAGTTTGTCAAGGATGCTGATCCCTGGAAGCGGGAGGCAGTTTCGCAGGGCAGCAGCCTGACAGAGGTGTGTCTCTTTCCCCTCTTCACTGGTATCTCCAACAGGCCTGGAACACAACAAGGGAGTCCTTGGTAAGCAGAACTGCAAACAGAGATCTTGGGGGGAGTAAGGACTGCAAATGCAATCTCAGAGGCAGATGCAGAGGCACTTAGACACCAGCAGTGCTCCTCAAGGGGAACAGACCACAAGCTCCTCGCTATGACAGAAGCAATATGAGTGCACAGGTCTCAACAGACAGACACACCCCATCCCAAGGACTATGGCCACATGCTGATGGCTTCAGAGCACAGGCTGGCAGGGTACTTTGTGCTGAGCTCACCTGTGGACATTGCCTAAGATACCCAGAGATACCCAGCCCTGCAGAGCGTTGAGCATGCCTGTCCCCTGGACCTCATCCCCCAACCAAAGAGTCTGACTGATGTTTCACAGCTTCAAAGATAGTGATGTGGCAGAGGAAAGGGGCCACAGAGCCACAGTGTTGGTCTGAGGTGGGCAGGGACCAGGAGCCTGGAGCTCACCCTGTGGCCACACTGCTGTCAACACTTCTGCCAGCACAAAGAACTGTGATGGGCACTGGTGTGGTATCTCATCCCCATCCTGGGCCTCTCAGATGGAGCCTGCCGGCAGAAGCCAGAGGCACCATCACCTGCTCTGGAGTTCTGGCAGCCCCCGCCCCCCACCCCCAGTTCTGATAGTCTGCAAAGAGGCAGAAAAAGACACCTCGGTTTAGAAATAACACGGGGCACTCCCTGCCTCACTGACAAGTCTGTGCTCATCCTGGTGGCTTCAGAGGTGGCCACTCCTCCATCCCTGCACCCAGGGAGTCACTGGTGGCTGCTCGCATGGAGGGGGGAATACTCCACCTCCACTGTCACTCACAGAGCACAGAAGGAGAAGGAGGATGTGTAAGGATGCATCCAGCAGCAAGGCATCCCCTATAGAAGAGGTATCTTTGCTGATTCCCAAATGCTGATCTGCAGCAGGAGAACAATCTCAGATGCAGCCCTGCAAACAGCCCTAGGCTGTTCAAGCAGAACCCAACAGGTTCTACAGGACACGATTCGCAGGATACAGACATAGTGAACCCCTTCCCTGTGCCAAGGGACAGGAACGAGAGGCACCACAGGAAACATATGGAGAAACACCAGAGGGACCTTCAGGAAGGAGGAAATGAAGACACACACTTGTTGTTTTGGCCTGTCCTAAAGACATAATTGGAAGCTCCAAAAAGATGCATGGGAAATGATCTATGACAGGAGAGGGGTCATCATGTGGCATCACATGTTAGCAATGCCCAGTCTTGTGTCTCAGGCATATTCTCAGCTGCACAAGACATAAGAACACTGCAATTACGCTGCTGAGAGTATTAGTGTTCTGGGACATGCTCTCCTTTAGATTCCTGTACTGATCAGAGACACACAGAACTACTTCTCTTTATTTTTAGTCCCTACAATCTAAGGCAGATTGGTACTAAGTGCTGCCTTTTAGCTATAGTGCCGATTTGACAATTTATACATGTGCTTAGCACTGCAGGCAGTGAAAATACTTGTACTGAAAGGTCCAGTCATAAGAACTCTACTGGATAAGACCACAGACTCGTGGGGATACAGGCTTGTAATTCTTCTGACTAATTAATATAACATGTAAAGAAAATATAGGAGAACATACACAAAATATGCTTCTCTGCACTAGTTTTCTGCTCAGATGTCAGAACTGAAAAAAGGAGGACTCTTAGTTTTTATTTGGTCTTATTTCAAATCTTTTTCCTTTTCCTTTTATTTTTGAAGATACAGATCTTAAAGTAGTACCTTTCAAATAAGATCAGTCTTAAACTGCTGAAAGAGAGTCCTTTCAAAAGCAGTGCCGTGGAAAGTGACCTCATGGTCCTGATCATTGACAAGTTGAATGAGTCAGCAGTGCCCTGGCAGCCAGAAGGACCAGCCCTCCCCTGGGGGGCATCAGACACAGCATCGCCAGCCGGGCAAGGGAGGGGATTGTCCCGCTCTGCTCTGCACTGGGGTGGCCTAACCTGGAATATTGTGGACAGTTTTGGGTGCCACAATATAGAAAAGATAAGAAGCTGTTAGAGGGATTCCCAAGGAGGGTAACAAAGATGGCAAAGGGCCTTGAGGGGAAGGTGTATGAGGAGTGGCTGAGGGCACTTGATCTGTTCAGCCTGGAGAAGAGGAAACTGAGGGGACACCTCACTGCAGTTACAACTTCCTTGCGAGGGGAAGAGCAGGGGCAGGCACTGATCTCTGCTCTGTGGTGACCAATGATAGGACCCAAGGAATGCCCTGAATCTGTGTCAGGGAAGGTTTAGGTTGGGTATTAGAAAAAGGTTCTTCCCCCAGAGGTGTCTGGGCACTGGAAGAGGCTCCCCAGGGCAGTGGTCACAGCCCCAAGCCTGACAGAGTTCAAGAAGTGTTTGGATGATACTCCCAAGCACGTGGTGGGACTCTTGGGGAGGTTCCTTGCAGTGTCAGGAGTGGGACTCGATACTTGTGGGTCCCCTCCAACTCAGCATATTCTGTGATTCCGTGAAAAGTCAGTTTTTATAAAAATAGCCTTTCAAATCCCAAAAGCAGCAGAGATTTTATTTTTAGGTTTTTTCTTTTTTTCTTTTGCAACCCTTCAGAGACAGCTTTTGTTAAAAATACAGGTGCTTCTGCAATCCTAGAAGTAGAGTTAGGGTATTAGTCCACAGAACCTTTATTTTAATCAATATGTTTTCAAGATGATAGAAGACAATAAGAATGAGAGAACTGTACTTAGGAAAAAAACAACAAACCAAAACAAATAGAAATAAGTGAAACTTTCTCTTTACTTGTGATAAAAGCCCAACTTGTCACACAGGTGAAGAAATTTCTTTCAGATATAACAGCATAAGATTTTAATCAGTATCATCTGAACATATAGAGTAAAACAATGCAAGATTGCCTCTGGGAGTTAACCTGATTCATCTCATTTGTTTTCACAGAAGAAACAACAACCAAAAAAAAAGCCTAGTAACCATGTGAAAGGAAAACATGTGTTGGATGGCAACATTCATACTCAGTAATGGGAAAAAAGTAATGAGTTGAAGGGAAATAAAAGTGAGTTATAATGAAATATTCCATAAGACAGTTAGCAAAAGCTACTCCCTTAGTTAGTCACATAGGCATGAATCCAATCTTGCCAATGGTGTGTGAAACCTAGACAAAAAGAAGAACAATGTCTTGTGGTGGCACCAGAATATATTGCAATAGCTCCAGTGATGCTGAGCTTTGATAGCCATCAATTGTGTAAGGTGAAAAGACCTGGCAAAACATTGGTGCTCAGGAATCCCATTGCCTGGAGGAAAACAAGGGTTATCAACAAAGACAGGAAAATTACACAAGCCAGCTTGGACCTGACTTGAACACCAGGCACATAGTGACCCTGGCACAGTGTCCCTCCCCACAGGGAAACCCAGGCATCCAGCCCTCTGCTCCCTCCCGCAGGCACATCATCCACATGGAGCCCTGCTCACAGCAGCAACATGGGTTTGGCAACAAGAACAGACTGGTGAATAAAAATAACAGAACTGACCCTCCAACACATGTGGCTGCATGTAGGACTCACTGTCTAATTTTGGAGAATGGATGAAAAGTAGAAAATAATTCCAAACTCAGACAGAAATGAAAAAGGAAGAACCTGAAAATATTTGTTGTAATGGAAAATCTCATTATTTGAGTGTGTGGAGTCTTTCAGTACAGACAATTTAGGGCAGTGAATCAGGCTGTTTTTTTGGCAGAACGGGACTCCAACATTTTGGGGACCCTCAGGGATGAGGCATCCTCCTCTCAAAACCCAGCCCAGCCTGGAACAAACTAAGCAGGCTCTTCTATCTGTACAGAGAGGAAAGCACAGCTCAGTGAAAGGGGAGAATGTGGTAAAAGAAAAGGCAAGAAGAGTCATTAATGGGATCATCTGGAAACAGAGGAATGTTTGGCTAGACTCTCTCTGTCAGTGAGTTATAACAAATGATGGATAAATTCCCCAGGGAAGAGGAGGGGGATTGTATTGCCCAAAGCTCTCAAAATGCCATGTTTAGAGCAGTAGCAAACACTTTATTGAGTCAAATCTGTGCTGGCTAAGAAGTGGAGTGAATGACCCAACAGACCTTTTCCAGCTGTAATTCTGTGACCCGTGACACACCAGCTGACGCAATTATGGCACCGATGCTTGACTTGTGTCCTGGGCACAGCTGTCACAGAGATTCACGTGTTGGGCTGTGCGAGCGCTTAAGGAAAAAAATTAATCTGCCTCTGCGCTAGCTCTGTGGCTGCACAGAGAGGACGGAGCCCAGGCAGCTCCTGGGCTCTTGCTGTGCAGCCAGTTGAAGGGATTTGCAGGGCCACCACAGTGACCAGACAGCTTTTCCTGTTTTGCTCACTCAGAATTCTTGCATCAGGTGATTTCTAAGCTCACAGTTTTCCGAAATAAGATGCAATTCTCTCCTTCTCCCATAGTCCTGCAGAACCCTTTGGCTGATAGAGGCAGGTGCTCTCTTTGCCAGGTGTGATGTGAAGCTGAAAAGCTGGCCCTAAAGCTGCCTGCTTTTCTTTGATTTTATTGAGTTCTTACTGCAAAGTACCTTTAAATCTTGCAGCAGCTCTGCTAAATTGGACTCAGTTGGGATGCAGGGAGCTGTGTGCTGCATACTGACTGGCAGCACTGGCTAATTAATTGCACAGTGATTACATTCACACACCTGCCCCAGGCTGGCAGAAGGTATCAGGTTGCTTGTTGGAGACAATAATAATGACAGTGGTGATTTGAATTATTGCACAGTGACTGTACGCTGAATTAATGACACCACCATGACTCATTGCTTTAGAAACGAGGAGCCATACGTGGCAGTTGAATACTCCCAGAAATCATCAGAACACCAGGGTGATATAAACCACTGAATTTCATGCAGGTGCAGGCCTGGGCATGCCTTTGCAAAGGAGTTCAGAAATATTGCCACAAACCTGCTGACACTAAGGGCTTCCTGACTGGATTATATGGGGCTGGTCACTGAATTTTCCTGGGGCAGCAGAGACACACAGAAATTGTGTGGAATAGCAGCAGAGACTGCCAGATGAATTCCTCACTCCTGCACATTTTCAGCTTCTGCTTGTCACCAGAGCTGCTCTGAGAAGAGACAGAAGGTGTTATTAAACCTAAATCTTAAATTGGAAACCAAATGCTCCGTAGTGCACTGATAAGTAATGACTGAGGGCCTTTGTGTTGTTTAAATAGATTTAAGAATTAGGAGCTAGCTTTTTATTACTATGTTTTATTGCTTTTACATATCCCTCTGAAAATTAGAAGATATTAAGAGAGAGCAAGAACAAGGGCTCTCTGGGCCATCCTCAAGAGATAGAATGGTATATTTAGGGCAAAGCAGGAACCACAGGCCTTGAAATGTGTTTCAGCTGGTTTGGTACTGAGGGAGAAAGATGGACAAGTGGCCATAAACTCCATCTGCCGGGCGACAGGGAAACTTTTTGCCCCAAAGCCACCTGGTACCTCAAGGGATACCATTTAGGACAAGCCAACTTGTCTCTGAAGCTCACACATGGAAACCCTTCAAGCACAGCGAAACAAGGGGCACCTCCAGCAGGAAGAAAACTTTCCTGAAGCCAACACACCAGTCTTGGTGGAAGTGTATAAACAGTGCTGGTAATGGCTGTTGTTAGAAGAGAGAGTTGGGAGCATGAGGCTTCATGGGGATGGGTCAGTTGATGGTGCTGAGATAAAAAGACTGACAGAAAACTCACAGCTCCTGTTTTACATCCTCTGTCACAATCAACCCAGTTGAACTCAGTTGCAGGGCTCTATGCCACTGGTATTAAATCTCTCTATACATTTTTTCCATAGTCACCTCCTTTCCTTATAGGAACAGAGTTATGTGAGCAGCACCTGAAGTACAGCAAGGTTTCACCCGTTAGACCCTTGTGACATACAGAGCCAACTGTGTTTTCTTTGGGTTGATGTCACTTCTGATTAGACAGATGTTGAGGAATACATTTAATTCAGGTCATTTGGTGTGCAAGCTGCACAGACCCACTAAAAATTCTTGTTCAGACGTGAATTCGTGTGCTGTTAGTTTCAGTTCACTGTGAGGAAAGTTGTACAGTGCCACAGCTAGAGGACATCAAGCTTCATTTTGCTTCTGTCTTGCAAGTGGTCGTATCTTAATGCCATCTTCTTAGTCTCATAAACTGGCCTGTCTTTGATCACTTGATCAGTTCAGGTCAAATTAATTCAAGGTGGAGAAGGATTAATTTACTCTCTGGACCTGGCTTGGGTCACCTTGCTGATTCCCATTTCTTTCTTCCCACAGGTGGTGGAAGTGAGACCCTGCACCCAACCTAGCTACATCTTTAAACTTCTGGAGTAATTTCATCATAAAACAGAGTATTAGGAAGATGGAAAGGCAGCAAAATGACATATTGAAAAACACATAGCACAACAAATAACTCTGTGCATTAAATGCAAACCCTGACTTGCAGGAAATTCAATAAACACTTTAATATGTTTTAATACACTTTTAAACGCTTTAATAAACACTTTTTCATAACAGAGCCAAGAGATCTGACAAAAATCAAACCAACCAACAGAAACAAAGTATCCAATTGTACCCCAAAATGTAGAAAGAGAAGTTCTTGGGGCCTTCAGGTATCACACTCAGCTAAATGTCACCCTCTAGTCAGAAATAAACAAGTTCTTTTTGTCTGATAGGCAAAAAGAAAGAGAAAAGATGTAGGGTGTTAAGCAAGCCATGGGAGCTTCGTGCATTGTAAGGTTCTTGGATGTACAGGAAAGCTGGATAATGGAAGTGATGTGACAGGCTTGGTGTGTCCCATGAGGCAGGCTTGCCTGTTCAGTCATCCCTCCCACCTTGTGGAGTGCTTGTGTTACTGGCCCACCTTGGTGACAAGCTCGTAGCTCAGGAAGTTGTGCTTCTCAAACTGTGGTCTGCGGAGAGCCTGTGGTTGGCAGAGCACTTCCTCCTGCTCACTGGTCCCCGTGTTCCTACTCTACTTAAATGTCCACCCTTCGACTGCTTGGTCTTTGAACTAGAGTTGATGCTCTGCATGTCCAGGCCTTTTGGCTCAGCCTGGAAAGGATCATGCTTAATAGCTAAGGCAGCAGTTGTTAGAGCTGTCAAAAGGTAAAACAAATCAAGGGTCTCCTAAATACCCTGACACCTCATAGCTCAGCAGAATTCTGTTTCCCACCTACTCCACTTTCTGTCACAGGCACCCTGAACTTCAGCACTGAGGTTTTGCACCCTGCAGTTGAAGTCTCACTTCTGAGAGCTGTTCTGTACCTGTCAGGGTTTTCCAAATGCCTGCCTTCTGTGAAGGCTAGCGGGGGTTTGCAGACACAGACTGCAGACATCCGTCTCTCCCCAGCTGGACCCTGCCTGCACATGTTCACATGTGTTTGCCAAAGTGGAGCAAGTCATCACCCTGCCAGGGAGCTCCACTAATGGCACAAAGGAATCAGGCAAGGGACAGCTCACCTACCCTTAAATCATTCATCAATTCACCAAGCCCTCACTGCCCTGGTCAGATAAACCAACAGAGGAAATTACAAAAATGAATGAGTGCTAATACATTTCTGGGGTGGAAAGGTGTCATGGCCACTTGTGCACGTGGAAGAACACTAATTCATGTGTCAATTTATTAAGTAACAAGTGGTCACAGAGTTTTCTGCTCACATATGACACCAGATTGCTGTCTTATACACTACAGAGTTCAGCTTGATGGTCTGATAGATCGGCACCACACTGGAGGAACTGTGTGGACTTGTACTGCTGCCTGCAGAGCACAGCAAGGACAGCTGAGCTAACCTGAAGGAGCCTTGGGAGTAGACTCTGCACAAACCCATGGAGCTTGCTGGCAGAATAACTGAGCTTGTGCTAAGCTCTAGTGCCTTATCATTACCAGGTTTAAAGCTGACACATGTAGTTTTCCTCATTGCTACCATCATACAGGCAAAGGACGTGACTGCAGCTTTTCTGCATTTGAACTGGGAAGAGTCTTGCCCCCACTCAAAGGTCAGGAGTCAGGTCAGCACTGCAGAACCTCACTGGAGAAGGGCTACTGATGTTGTGAGGGATACATAACCATTGTCACTCATCAGAACCTAAACCTGATGTTCAAAACCAGTGGTGGTTCTCCAATGGCAGGAGCAGCAGCGTCAGGTTGCTCAGGAGAAGAGAAGAATGGGTACTTGCAGAGTTTCCCCGTAAACCCTCAAACTGTTCTTCCTCTTAAATTAGTCAAGCTTAGTTGCAAGTGCCTACGGGGAAGCAGCAGCAATACCCCTGTCAGAGCGTCTTGTTTGACCTTGTCAACAACCTTTCAGCACAAGGGTGCTCTCAAGGAGCAGGGAGGTGCAACTAAATGTTTATGAAGTTGTTAGCTTCTCTGAGCTTCATTAAGTCTGTCCCTCCGTTTAAATACACAAAGGTGTGTATACAGTAAACAATTGCATATGCATAAAACCTCAAATACAAGCTAATTCACGTTACTGATAGTTCCCAGGTCAGCTCTGCCACCAAACAAACCTCACACTCATGCCCATGACACAGACAGAAAAAAAAGACAAAAAACAAACATCAAAAAATTCCCTGAAGGAAGAGTCCTTCTTTCAAAGCCTCCCCCTTTTTTTTTCCTCAGTCTAACTGTTTCCTGCATTCATTAACACCAGTGGAAAATGCTGCCTGTGGCCCCATACTAGACTAGGGCTACTATATCCTATTGGTGTAAAATGTCTGGGCTCATATTCACCTCACAAAGTATACTCCTGTCTTTATGTAACCTTGCACATATATATTTTGCATTCAACAATTTGTCTGACAAATATCAACTCTCTTTCTCTTTTTATTCAGTCAAAACACACTTTTGCAAGTCAAATATTAGCTCTGCTCCCTTACTAACAACAAACAGTTAATGATAAGTCATTCTTGCCCCTATTCATAATCAGAGATTTTCAGGCCATTTGTCCTTTGTCTTTTTCAACCCCAAATTATTCTCTTAGGAATTTCAGTGTATCAGCAAAACTCATGATTATTTTTAGTGTGCAGAGAACGAAGGATGGTTTCTTGCACAGAAGCAAGCTGCTGAAATGCCATCCTAGCCAGGTTTAGAGGGGATAGAGAAGGGACATCTTCCTGAACAAAAAGCTGCAAAAATGTTTGCTGGATAATTCTACTTCAGCTTCTCTGGAGAGGCTTGTGCAGTGCAGGAACCAGAAGCAAATGACTGCAAGAAGAGAAACAACTTCCTAAGCTGTAAGACCATAAGGAAGCTCCAGACCTCCCTTGCCCTCCCGTGTCAGTGCTCTAAAGGGGTCTAGCCAGGCCACCAGCTGGAGAGAAGATAGACTGGCTTGTTCTCTGCATTCCAAAAACACCTGAAGTGTTGGAAGCCCAGAGCACCCCCATTTTGACTGAAGGGCCAGGGCTATGGACAGAGGTTTTGCCCTTTCCTGGCTCATCTGGACAGGAAGGAAGACAGGAATGGAAACCCAGGGAATGCTTTTCTACATTGTACTCACTTAACAAAGAAGGGAAAGGGAAACGGAAAATAAAGGGGAGGGACAAATTTTCAATTCAAACTTCATTAAGAATAGACTGTGGTTTTGCTTTAACAAAGCAATTCCCTTTCAAACCCTATAAATGAAAAAATTATTTGAATCTGCATGATGTGTTAGAGCCAAAATCCTGGGCAAAATACTAAGAGAAACATCAGTCTACTTACAAAAAATTATGGCTTGCTCACTCTATGAGTGAATTGAGTGTAGACATATGAGACACACCAAACTTGCACAAAGCTCAGCAGTCTTCCTCTCTGCTAAGAAATATTTGTAAAGACTTCTCTCAGTCCTGATTTGCAACTAGAAATGGCCATTTATCTAAGGAGCAGCGTGCAGGCCTTCTGAGGTCCCCCCTCTCATACGGCATCTCACAAAGGGGCTTCAAACCAGCCATTCACTCACTGATCTGCAGGCTTGCTCACACACAAATACTGATATTTTGGGTAAAATTTCCTTCCAATGTCAGTGTGAATGGATTTCAATATCTAAATTTTTCATCCTAAAGCTTTACTCCATCAATTTCATATTCCTCATATTTGACTTTTATTAGGCATTGGATAAATGTGTTTATTTCTTGCTTTATGATCTGATAGAATCCCTGCCTGCATCCATGCTGGGGCAAGCTTAGAGATCTGCCTTTCTGAGGCAAGGAGAGGAAGAAAAAAAAGGCCCTGTTGGTGTATTTCAAGGTGGTGAAAGGGCATGGTCCCCCACCACCTCATCACCCTCTAGTGGGGAACACCTCTAGAACACCTAGAAACACATAGAAACTAGAATGCCTCTATCACCTCTCAGGGCAAGAGAGTTTGTCTAGTTTGCTGGGCTAAGTTGAATGACCTGTCCTGTGGATGACCATGGCCCTCATCATCCTGTGCTGGTGGAACAGCCTGGGGCCAAAGGTTTTGTTAGTGAAGTAGTGTCAGAAATTACTAAAATGTCCCTGCTGTGACTGGGAGCTCATCACATGACTGCAAAACCTGCCAAGCAGCAAAGCAAACCTGTCAGCTCCCACAGACCCCACCAAACCATTGCTGGGACCTCAAGCTTGTTCATTTAACTGTGTTTATGGTCACCCAGTCACCAGGGCTACTATATAAGTAAGTCATGAGCCAAAGGCTGTGGGTTCATAGTAGGTTAAGATAATCCATAACATGGCTGCCTTGGTCATGTCCTCCCCAAAACATCAGTGTTGCACCCAACCCCATTCCAGGCTGCTACTGCTTGTCCGATGTTGGGGAGCTCCAACTCAGGGAACCAGAGGGTGGAAGAAGGTTTGTGCTGGACACAGCTCTCTGGCCTGGCTCCCTGTTCAGCTTGGTGAGGCATGAACAAATATAAGACTTGGAGTCAGCCCACTGGCACCAATCACCCTGAATAACTCCCTGGAGCTGCTGCTTTTCCAGTAAGACCAGAGATTCTCACGGGTGTGTAGGCTTGTAAATGAGACACACTTAAACATCTAAAGTTAGGCAGGGTAAGTCCAGGCTAGAGGTAAATAGCTGGCCCTAAATAGCAAAGAGGGATAGCAGAATGCCAGGCCAAGGGACTAACCCCACCCTATCTCAGGCTGCTCCTCAGAGTGCCCCTCCTGCAATCCCTACTGGTTTCCTCTGCTGAGAGGGTAACAAAGTCGCTTTTCCTTTTGGTTAGAAAGGTTACCAATTAGATCAAGTCTAAAACTAATTTCTAATCCTAAGAAAGGATTAGAATGGGAGTTCAGTACAGAATTACACCAAAATGTTCTGTGTTACATATTTGTCCCCTAGACAGAAAGGAAAGCTGCCCAAAGCCAAGCTCTTTCGTGTCTGCTGATTCAGCAGGAGAAGGTCTGAGCTTACCCTGGTTTCTGCTTTTGTGGGGGGTGCCAGGAGTGACAAATTCCTTGAAGAGAACTCAAGGGGGTAAAAAAGGAAAAGAGAACAGAAAAATTCTTGGCAGGCAAGATGAAAGGTTGGGCCAGGTCCCAGGCTGTCATTTAGTCAAATATGTGGGACAAACTTTTTTTGCCTAGAAGTCTGCTAGCAATTTGCAGAACAGTGATGCAGGTAGCCAGCAGTGCTGTCAGTCTCCAGACATTGCTATTTGTTGGTCTCTTTCTGTTTCCTTGGTGAATTTTTCCAAGCAGCAGAAAATTTAATCCAGCTCACAAGGGGCTGCAGCTGCTTTCTGTTCTGCCCAACAGCTGCTTTTATAAGACAGAGGTTTCAGAAGACTGGCTTTCTTCAGAGGGCCACGGGAGGGATGTACATGAGCTGTGTGGATTCCCTATATCTGGCAAAGTTTTTCCAGCATTCAGAAGGTTGTCTGTATTCAGCTGGTTTCTATAAAACACTTGAAATTCCCCAACAATGGTTTAGACTTGCAAAAGCAAAGAGAAAGTACTAATTAACAGGCTCAGGAGATAATTTCAAGTAGTAAGACAAGTCTTTCAACCCTATCAGGAGCTGTGCTGATATACAGAGTGCAAGAAATCACCTAGAGCAAATACTGACAGCCACAGCCCTTGCAGGACCATTATCAGAGACAGAATTCCAGCCCTGGAATTTCAGAGAACAACTCTCAGGTAGGTTTTTGTGCTCCTTCTCATCCAGGGCAATGAAGGGTACTACAGAGAGGGCAGTTCCCTGGTCCCACTTCCACACCCTCCCAACACAGCACTTTCGCTTCAGCTGTAGAGGGTGTGTAAACACTGAGGAAGCTGGTTCAGCTCCATAATCCAGCAGGGAACTCATACANAAAAAAAAAAAAGCTTTCTGAGAAGTGGATTGTGTTCCTACCATCACCCCAAACATAGAGGATGGTCTGGGGCAAGACCAGGGTTTCATTCATAAGCATCCAGGGCATTGGGCTACAAAAGTAAGTGACTATAATGAGTTTGTACCTCAGTTTCCCTTCCTATAGTAACAATAGATAATACTTGCCTTCAGCTGGTTGTTGGGAGGTTTAATATCCATGAAA
The DNA here is from genome assembly GCA_013400415.1 of Scytalopus superciliaris. Taxonomy (NCBI): domain Eukaryota; kingdom Metazoa; phylum Chordata; class Aves; order Passeriformes; family Rhinocryptidae; genus Scytalopus; species Scytalopus superciliaris. Next base: position 357,234 of record VXBX01003741.1, on the reverse strand, counting down.
CACCCAGAGATCCTTTCATACATACAAGGACTATAGTAATCACACAAGATGATTACAATTACTGAAAACACTTTGTCCCTTTTAAAGGTACCAGTAATGCAAAAAGCAGAAATCCTTTACTCAGACATAAATACATCCTCTGTTTAGAAAAAAGCTTATAGAAAGCCTGAGATAGGCATAGGCCTATGTATATATTCATCTGTTTGAAAAGAGCTGCATTCCATAGCACTCCCTGGCTCGCATGCATCTAATAGAGTATCTATTTAGGAAAATGTGACTAGCATAACCAGCTATGCAATGCTCACATCTGCTAATCCTTTGCTGCTCAAGTAATCACCATCCCTTGCAAAAAGATTTATACTATTTTGGGTGCAGGCAAAGAGAGCTGAACACTTCAAAACTCTTGCAACTGATTTTCTTGAGGGAAGCATTGCCTTAATGTTCCCACTCCAGCAAGGTATGGAGGGATCTCATTTCTGGAGGTAGGTGGAATTATTTTAGGTAGCTCAGGTATTGAATGGACAGAGGAAAGGCTCGCAGCTACAATATTGATCATATTGGGTGCTGCTTGTAGCCCTATTTTATTTGCACATGTTAAACAGCACTGCTTCCTTGACCATAGCTGCTTTGCAGGGCTGTGTTATCAGGTACTGTCACAGAAACACCACCCCACCTCTGAACTTCATAGTTAAAGACACCAGCTGAAAGCTCACCTTGCCTCTCCAAGACAACCCGGATGGATTCTGAACTCAGGCAGCTCCAGCTCCAGAGAGTTACTCCAGACTGACATCAGCACGTGGCTCCAACTAAGCCATGTGCATCTGCATGGTTTAGGGATTCCCCCCGTCAGGGAGGGAGAAAGGGACTGGCACTTGTGTTCCTGCATTGTAATGGATGCCAAACCGAGTGCTGGAGGGAGAGTGGGGTGCCAAGGGTTTTGGCAGAAGATACAGCATGCACACAAGCAACCTGTGTAACAGCCCATGCTGCTCCACAGCCAGTGGGCTGCAACCACTGCACAAGGACAGCTCTTCCCTACCCTGTGTATCACAGGCAGCCCTCTCTGGCAGAGAAGCATGGAAATGGTTTGACAGACCTGTTTTAACCCCTGCAGACACCGTGCACCTGTTTGGATGGCTAGCTCTCATGCCTGCCTGCCTGCCTGTTCAGTCATCTTCTCGTTGTTGCTTCTCTTTGTGCAGCTAGATCAGCGCCAGAATTCTTTAAAGTCAACTGAAGGATTTTGTCTAGCTCCTATCTGGCTCTAGACAGGGATTTACTCTACAGATTCCACTTTTGTTACTCATGGTGAAATAGCTGCCCAACAGCACAGAAAAAAATTAATCTCAGAATTAGGATTAGGAAGTAATCTAGGACACAGACTGCATTGCAGACCACTGCAGACCAGTGCCTGCCCTGAGATCCAAGAATTGCAACTTAATTGCCCTTCTAGCGTGACTTTGCCTGAACGCCTTCCTCTGGTTCTTGAAGGCCTTTTAAAACTACTCTTCTGCAAAGAAACAAAGTTTCCTTTCATTCTTGTTTTCTCAGTTTTGACCCACAGCTATGCAGAAAGGGAAAACCAAGATCTTTTTAGGTAGTATGAATACTTTAAAACTACAGCATACTATGCTTTTCTTTTTAATTTATTTTTTATTTAATGATCAAACATCTCAGGTTAGTAACATTCCTCAGAAGTGCCTTCCACATAAGGCCCCAGATCAGCTCAATGACCTATGATCAAGTTGTTGCTCTGAACACCGGGGTTGCCAAGACCAGGTTCATCCCAGCACATCCCATGCCTTGGGACTGTAGGACCACTCTGGACTGATGACAGCATAGCAAGAGGCATTATAACCTCTATTCAGTCTTCTGGAGAACACGTGCTAAATGTCCTATCCCCTGGTTCTTTCTAATTCTAAATCTAATTAGAAAGAACATAATGACTTGTTAAATATCTACATTCATTGTCACTAATTTGTAATTCCTCACAAAGGGCAACTTAAACAGTCATAAACATACAAACACTCTTTCCCTACAGAGGGGGAACGCCTTTGTGATACAGTTGGGAAAGTGTGAGAGACTTCTGGGACACCACAGGCTTTTGATGACCATATCTACCCTCTACACACAGATCCATCTGCACTAGAATTTGATCAGTCATTCCAAACAGCTGCCTTTTCTTTCTAACCATCCTTCTAAAGAGTTATTTCTTTCTATTCCCAAATGCAAAAAAATGTTCTCCCTTTAAAATTATGAAGGCTAAAGGTCTGTGAGGGACAATACTTTGTCTAAGTTTCACTAAGGCACTGTAGTTTCTGTGCTCTTTAGAAATCAAACCAGACAAGCATTTACAACTCTGGAATGGGATCTCACTGCAGCTTACGTTTTTTTAATTATTATTATTTCAATGGATTTTGTAGTCATTGGCTTTTACATCTATTTCTCAGGTAATTTTAAAGATTCTTCTGAATCTCACAATCCCGTATTGCTGATCCCAGAGAAGCCATCCGTATTTATTGATGGTTGAGTTAAAATCCAGTCCTACTAGCATTAGGAAAAATGTTATAAAATAGATAATCTCTGAGGTATCTGGGCTATGTACATGTGGTTTGATAAGGGACGGAGCCAGCCCAAATTTGTGCCAAGCAACCCTCACAGTCACTCCCCAGAGCGCCCTGATTTCTGTGTATACCTGTACACACAGAGCAAGAGAGATGGACACAACATGCATGACCATTTTTCAGCCTACGTTGCCTCTAGGTTGGAAAGTCAACAACACGAACCAGCACGTAGCCATTTAGGACAGGAAGTAAAAAACTATATTTAGCTGAAACCGTAGTAGAAAGTACATGATCAGAATAGTGCTTACATTTGTGGCCCCATTCCTGTGAAGGCTGATATAAGGCTGTCTGCAATGATGAGAAGTTCCTACTCAGGACAGTATTCGCAGTGTGGTCTGTCCACCAGTAAACAATGGGACAGTTGCCTTCTGTGCTACCACCAGTACCACTGCACAATGTGCTCCAAGCATCCTCTAAGCCTGGCAAGTACTCACTTCATGGGAGCACTGGAAAGATCATATAACAAGTCAGTGTGGTTTTAAACATGCTTTTCTGTTAAATGAATTTCGGGAGATTTTTGTCTCCTCCTGGGACATAGCAAATGCAGGTAGCTTTGGAGAGCACCTCCTTCTTTGTATTTTTACAGCATCGTGCTGGCCTTGGTGCAATGAATCTTGAGCACAAACATTTCCTTCCTGAGAAGCACCATCCTCCCCGACTGGAAAAAGTATCATTGCTTGACAGATAGTAGGGATTTGATAGCACTGATTTGTTGACTTGCCTGAACTGTCCCTTCCACACCTAAACACCACATCTCACATGTGCTAGGTCTAGATTTTTTTTTGAGCAGTACTTTGCATTGGGTCTGAGACCTCCTGAGGCCATTAGGACTTGTCCTCCTGATTCAAATAAGCTTTGATTAAGCCCTTTTTTTAGTTTTAGTTTAGTTTTTAAGAATTGTTTTCTTTGTTCAAACCTGTAAATGTTGGTATTAGACTTATTTACTGCACTGCAGAGACATATATGCAGCCTGTTATCAAGAGTCACTTGATAACAAAGCTTTTGTGGCCAACAAGTATCTAAAAGTTATGGGTTTGATAGCATGCTTGATAGGATCTCTGGTCTGCTCTACACAGGAGATCAGACTAGACAATCAAAAGAGTCCCTTTCAAAACTAAAATCTGTGAACCCATCGGAGTTTCTCAGTTTCCAGATTCCTCCAATGCTTGGCCTCTTTATGTCTAAATTCATTGCATGAAATCTGTCAACTGTGATGGTGGGATTTTTGCCAAAAAACATGTCACCAAAAAGATGCACAACCGTTGCTTCCTTAGGTAGCCTCGTGTCCCAGAAATGAGAAGCACTGTAGCCCATCCCAATTACCTGAAACAGGTCTCAAAGGACCATTCAATATTTGCATATAACATCTGTCTCAGTTCCTGTCTGTTCTACTCATCATCTCCCCCATACATTTGCCAGATGTTGCAGTGAAGGCATATATCTTTTCATGAAACCGTAGTCACCATGGTCAAGCAGCTCGCATTTCTCCAGATGTTTTGTGATCTCACCACTTGCTAATGTTCCTAGGAGTTAGCCTGACTCTAGGTCAGAATTACTGGTTAAATTTCCCTGTTTGTCTCCCAGCCCATTTTGGAACAATTTGTTTAGACTGGTTTTTATTCTGTCCCTAGCTACACTTCTCCCTCATTCCTCTCTCAGTAGCTACTAATTCTGGAGGCGGATTTCTCCATAGTGTCGTTCTGCCATTTCACAGGTACAAATCAGCCAAACCTCCTTATGGATTTGCTACATGCAAAATAGACCCTTCAGTCATTACCAGGAATGGATACATGGATACTTCTCAAGTTGCTAGTGTACTTCTATAATTTGCATTGCCATAATCTCTGTGCATGAGTAAGATTTCTCTTTTAACTAATAACCTGAAGACTATGGTGAACTGAGGTGCCATCTCAGCCATTGCTCATGCAATTTTTTGTGCACAGAATCTGAAATTCAGGTCCAGATTCCCCACTGGCTGCTTGCCCTATGTTACCATATTTTTTGAAAGCTACCAACTTTATCTACACATATTTTGTGAAATTGGCACCCAATTCACTGTGGCCATAACAGGAAATTAGCTAAACACCATCTAGAAATGTTTCTAATTCTGTACTGTGTTGGAAGCCACAAGGTACACATGCTGAAGTGTAACTCTGAGGATATCCACCGATATTATAGCATCTAAAAAGAGAGAGTTAAAACAGCTTTTAAAATGGCCAATTTCTTTTTTATGAGTGGGAAATAGATTGAAGATAATCAGTTAATGAAACAAAAGGTCATTCTGTTAAATTGTTCAGATGCTCAAAAATTTATGAAGAATGCGCGCAGCATTAACATTGATGCTTCAGTATCCCCCCAGCCACTTGATTTACAGTCCAAATCTAGGGTCTCTGGCTTATTTACTTTCTCCTTCAACTTCAGACTGAAAGCAAACCTTTGCAAGCAGGTGGTTCCTTTCAGATGAGCTGAGAAAATTATAAACACGATACATCTTTCAGTTTATAATACTTAACATCTTAGCTATTAGGAATGCAGGGAATATCTGCAAATTACAAATTCTCTGGTTCCGCTTGCCAGTCTACAGGGACTTTTGTTCCTCATGGCAGTGTCATCTTTGTCCCTCAGTGTTTAACATTACATGGAAGTGAGGAATTACCTTGAAACAGGAGTGGCATTGTTCCACTTCATGCAAACAAACGAACAAGACAAAAGCGCTGACAATTGTAATGCCGGATTCTCCCTCCACCCCCGGCTCTCCACGTGGGTATTTGGGAACAGTGCTAAGGTGAAACCATTGCACAATAACCTGTCAGCAGCAGTTTTACCTCCTTCTTGACTGAGTGTGCTCCAAATCTGGCAGCCCCCTCAGTGACTGAAAATGCAAGTATCCCACATCTATCCATCCATCCCGCTTCTTCTACTGGACCCATCACAGACATATCTGGGAGTTTTTATTAACAGGAAACAGGCTGTCTAAATGTGTCAAACAGGTAAGAAAAAGTCTTAATATCTGGTATTACTATGTTTTTCCAAGGTGGTGGTGGGGGGGTCATGGAAGGTTTCAGCAGCTCTGTATTTCCCTGCTGATTGTTTCCAACAGGAAACAGAAATTCTCAGCTTCAGTATAGGCTCTATGATACAACCAAGCCTTGGGAGGATTCCAGCCTTATCCTGGAATCCCAGGAGCTAGCTGACTGTCATCCCAGTCAAAACCCATTTTCTCTCCCACTGTGTTTTCTTGGGGCTTGGTCCTGCAAGGTGCAGTGTTTGTTGGCCAGAAGCAAGGAAAGCCCATAGTCTTTTTCTGATAGAAAGTACATTTGAGGTCTCCTGGGAGTCTGTGGACAGGGTTTGTGTATCCCTTAGCATGCAGGAGCTGGAGTGACCATCAGCTCATCTGGACGAGCCCTTATCCACTTCTGCATTTGAACAGAAACAAAGCAAGCCTCCCAGAAAAACTTTGTCACATTTCCAAAACCAGAGAACTCCCTTTTTCTGTCCTTTGCCCTAAACTGCAGCTTGGGATTCATCCTCCTTCTTCCCTAAATAGCTAAGATTCAAGCTAAATAGAAGTATTGCAGTTTGTTTTTAGTAGGAACATACTAGCTAAAGGAAATACTGTAAATTACAGCACAATCATGCCACACTATTGTGACTGTGTAGCTGATAACTCACGAGCCAGCTTACAAATGCAGCCGAGAACTCTTTGTTAAGTAGGAAAAGGAAAGCAACAGTTATTAAAAATGAGCAGTCACTAAAGATTCAGGACTTACCCTGAGTCATCCCTGGCTCCCTTGTCTCCTTCTGATGTTTTCATCATTACAGCAAACTTTAAGACACTTTCTCTTTCACAGTGGCTTGAGAGTTCCTTGGTAAGAAAAGCAATTCCTTTCCATCGCTGAGCGGAACCTCCACATCCTCAGGTTTTGTACTGAAGATGGTATTTCAAGGGACGTCAGGGGGAGGATGTTTAAAACCGGCTTCAGGCTCAGTAGTATCGGAGGGCAGAGGACTAAACAAGCACTGAAATGAAAGCAAACTACCAAGAAGATCCGATTTTAGCCTCTCTTATTTCTACTTCCTGTATTTATATGAACGGGGGATTTCAGGAAGAGGCAGTCTTTGGTGGTCAAGGGTGTGTGTGTGCATATGTGTGTGTGTGTGTGTGTGTGTGTGCGTATGTGTGTGTGTTTTATAAAGCCATATTTAGTAGTGCGGGCAGGTTAACCTTATTAGAAAGAAGAGCCTGAGACTGTTAACTTATTTGTTTCTCTAACTTAAGTAAGTTTCAGTGGAAATTGTTTTACAGACCACAGGTATATCAGGAGGCAACGGAGCATAGTGAACTTTGTAAAGGATTTTGTAAGGCAGCAAAGCAGTAAGTCTCCGTCTGCAAATTCCTGAAGCATGTGTATTTCTACTGCTTGAGTAACTGGAACCAGATGGGGCTTGGAAACCTTTATATTTACACAGGACCTGAGAAAATGAAATGTCTAACACTGGCAGAGGACAGCTTCCCAAAAACATTCCCAGTTAAAGCAAAAGCTAATGATAAGGTTGTATGACTGCTAGCAAATGAATAGCTCTCCATGCTGTGAAGCTGCAGTCAGTCTCGGAGCACATTTGACCTGGAGTTATTGAAGTGATCCAGTAGTGTTTGCTGTACGGGAAACACAACCAAACACAGAGCAGCTGTGGAAGCTGGGCACTGACAGATGTGCTGTCACACAGGGCTGGTGGCACTCCTGGCTGGAAACCCCATCCTTCCAGAAATACTTGATGTTAGGAGAACACATAATGGAAAAAATCAGGCAAAAGTAGGAAGCAGAGGTGGAGAAAAGCAATTGCGTGAAACGAAGAGAGAGACAAAGGTAATTTTTTGCCCCTTTTATCTTTAGAAGGAATTTCTCAGCTTTCTAATAATAGACTGTGCCATATAAGCCACAGCAGAAACGCAAATGCCAGTGTATTGGCAAGAGGGAAACTAGACTTCAGTGTACAACACAGAGCCAATTCTGCTGGCACTGAGCTAGTGAGAGTCAGGGGGTCCTTTACTATTACCAAGTCACACCTTCTGTGTAACATGAGAGAAAAATTTCCCAGGTTTGGTGTTTTTTTTGGGGGGGTTTTGGTTGTCTTTTTTTTTGGGGGGGGATAGGGTGTTTGTGTGATTTTTTTTTTGTTTGTGTGTTCTTTTATAAAGACTGTGACTTCTGTTCACACTACAAAATTTATCTTCTAGCTTTTAGAAGGATGCTCCTGACTGAACAAGTGCATGATGAAGACTTCACCACCCTTCTATGTAATGTATCTTAGTGCTTAATTCTGGTATTATTTAAATTCACACTTGATTTTTTGCCTTATCTAGTTTCAAATTTTCAGCTACTGTATTTCTCCTAAATGAAGGAGCTCCTTGCTCCAGCTCCTGGAGTAATTTTCAGGCACATTCAATGAAGAATTTAGTCCTCTTAGACAAGCAGGTTGGCTGTGATCCACTCATTCAAGTTTCAGGAATTTGAAGGTTTGAAATTTGTTTTGTTAAAGATAATGACCAAATTTAATTTTTAAAAATCTCATCATTTTCTGCAAAGTACTCAGTATTTCTGTAAAATATTTAAAATATGAAAATGAAGACAAATTTCAACACAAGAAATTTTGTCTGGGCTTTACTAGGTGCTTTTTTAGGCCAGAGATTTGATAGGTTTGGAATGTCATGCTGTGTTCTACTATCAGGCTTTGTAAGTAAACAACTACACAAAAGCTGAACGACAAAATAACACCCAGTTCTACAAACTGACGCTCCTCTGTGATAAATCCAAGCTGAATGGGGGAATTCATGTCTTTTCCAGGACTGATTCACCCTCTCCATCTTAAGCCACAGCATGCTGCAGCCCCTTTTTGTCATTTTATGCAGCCGAGTTGGAAAGGTTTAAAAATGGCTTATGGGGGAAGCCATTAAGTACAATGAGCACTTTGGGTATAATAAAGTGCTTTCAGCATATGCACAGATTGCACGACAGTCCTGCTTTCCATACAGTAGGAAGTGGCTGCATCAATAATATGGCATGTGATAAGAGCCCGTAGGAATTGTCATGCCTATTGTGTCACTAATCCATAGATTATGTGCCTTTTATAGAGCCTATTACATAACAGATCATGATGGGTCATCATGTCAAGGAGGGAAGGATTAAAAGAAGAGGTATTTTTCACATTCAGATGCTGATTTTTAGAAGTTAATTCAGTGTATGAGTCTTTTTCTTTCCCCAGCTGAGAAAAATTTAGTCTAGCATACACTAAAGAATGCACCCTCATGCAAAAATCAAAGAAAGCAGGATATCCCTTTTCTCCACTTCCATAAGACTCTTCTGCAGATGCACAAAAGCCCACAGTGGCTAATGACAGTTTCATGCAGCAATAGAGACTCCAGTCTCATGCACAGTGCTTAAGAAAAATAAGATCAAGATAAGATTAAACTTTGTTTTAACTTGCATCTCCTGGTTGTAAACTGGCTAGGAGTACTCATGAGGAGACTTCTGTAATGAAACTGTTAAAACACCAGACCATGAGATGAAGTTATAAGCTTTTTGTGAGCCCAGGACAGACTGTGCCAGAGCTTACGGACATATATACAAGTCACAGGACTCTGAGGTGGACTACAGGGATGCTGGCAACGGGCAGTCAAGGGCAAGAAGGAGTATCTCCAGAGCCTAGGTCACTGGGAAAGGAAAACAGTACTGTGAGAACCTGCTGGACACCACTACACAATGGGATCAAGCAGCCACAATGCTCTTGACCAGGGGGTTTCTGAGCTGGCATCATTGCTTCTGCATCGGTGCCTCACTGGAGCAAACTGTGTTCTCAGCAAATCACACATTTCTCGTCCCAAAGGAGCAATTTGTGCGCTTCAGATTTGTGCAAATCAAATTGAAACACTTAACTCACTCCAAATAATGGCTTGATCCAGGCAATACTCCCTGGAATACATGAAAATGTCGGCCTTCTGTCATTCAGTTCAGCAGGGTCCAGATTTCACCAAAAAAGCACAGGCACATATCCTATGTGGGCCCTGAAATTTTAGCTTTTCAACAATAAATATGAGAATCTTTCATCTTCTCATCATCTGAGAAAAAAGCACAAACACTCTAGTTGTTTATATAATTTATTGATAGTGTACATATTTTATATAGTACATTATAATACTGACTGCTATAATCTTTATAAATGCTGAGTTGACTATTTTTTAAAATTCTCACAACAAAAATAATCAAATATCATGCCAACATTTTGTAACAAATTATCACATTAAATCCATTTGGATTCCATGACATATTTATCTGTACAATGGACCCCATATCACAGAGCATTCACAGTGCATAAGGTCACAGTCATTGAAAAAATAAATAACATGAGAGATTTCTGTTATTTACAGTTTACAAACCCATCCCTTTCTGTTTTTAAAGTAAGTAGTTCTAGAAAGTTTTAGTAGTATTTAAAGAGGTATTGCACCTCCTAAGGGTGCACTGCAAATGCCTGCAAGTATGAAACACAGGTTTTTAAAAGGTTCAGAATTTATTTTAGTGATCATAAATAATTTTAAATACTTTCTTGAAATGGAGGAGATAGTGTGAGCCAAATTCTATGCTCAGTTCCACTGATACAAATTTGTGCCAACTACCAGGACATTAATGAGCACTGGCAGAACTCCCAAGAACATGAAGGCAAGAATTTGGTCATAACCTTGCTGCAGTTACAGCCATTTGAAACAGAGATGCTGCTGGGGAAAGAGATTTACAAGTGTTCTTTGCATACATAACTGGTATATGGCCATAATCTTGCTGTAAAAATCCTCAGAAGGGAAGAATCTTTATTGTTGTTATTAATCTTTATAGAGATTATACCTGTCTAGATTTCATATATTCTGATACCTTTAGAATTTGTCACCATGCCTTGGGCTATAAATCCATCTTTAGATTTGTCTTTCAAGTTTATCAACACCATCTCACTGATAGGATGGCAAGGACTGCCTACATTCCTTGTGCATGTGAAAAATAAGTGGGATTAAATTCAAACTGGCAATTCTTGTAAGAAAATATCCCAATGGCATTAGTTTCCCATAATCATTCATTTCTTTCAGACAGTGCACTGTATGTCAGAAGTATGGTAGCAAGCAGAACCACATGAGGAACAAATTGCCACAATCACTACACACCTCAGCCTGTGGAGAAGCAGCTACACGTGTCTCACACGTCAGGACAGGGATGTATAGGATTTCACAGATTTCTCTGGGGAGAAAACATCAGGACCCAAAACATCAGTGTGTGCTCAAGTTATTCAAAAGGAGGTTTTTAAATATGTACACAGCAGGTCAGAAACTGGAATGCACACATCAGCTGAATGGCATTCTCCTCTTGAGCAGAACATCGATCACTTGCATACAGACTTTTCAAAATAGTTCAAGGGAATAATAAAGGATTTGGTATAGAATTGCTGGAAGTAAATGCTGTCATTTACCTGTGTAGCCATCACATAAATCTCACCACCCAATAAAAGGAAAAATGTGGATCTCAGGCTCAAAGAAATAGAAAGGAAATGCATGAGCTGCAGAGATTCTCTTCTGTGTGTTTAAACACAAATAACTGGGAGAGATCTGAGGCTTGCAATGACAGATCATTATGCTCAAAGGTGGTAAGTTTCAATTAGGAAGATTCTTTGGTTTCACCTGGCTATGAGAGTTTAGTGTCTCTTTCATATTCCATTAGGTCTGATCCTTCCTTGGCATGAATAATCAGCCAGCATTTATACAGCTTAAACCACTCTACCAAACCCAACTAACAGTAGGACACAAGTAAATGGCATTACAATTGCAAGAAATCAAGAAAGGAAGACAACAAAACTCATGCGGGATTTGTGCAACTAGAGCAAACACATAATAGAAACGACTGCAATTAAAGCACAGCCACAAGGGAAATCAAAGACAGAATAGAATCTTCTCTGTAATTGCTAAGTATTAGATGAGTAAAAACCTTTTCTATTTGTTTATATGTTGACAGAAAGTTTACAGATATAATCTAAACCCAGAAACTAATTTTATGTTTGCTTACAGCTGCAGCAAGCATATAAAAACAAAATAAAATTGGCACACCAATGACTGAGCCAGGACAAAGATGTTGACTATGCTGTACCTGTTGGGAAGACTTAAGGTGTTCTTCTAGGCCAGACTTCAGCCCAGAGAGCAGCCCTTAGATCATCAAATAGACATTAAGAGAACCATTCCTGTAGCTTCTTAGATTTAGACAGGTAGATCCTGAGCTTGAAATCTTTACTCAAGCAACACTTTATAATGCAGTACAATTGTTATGGTAAATAAATGGAATTGAACACTGCTGAACTCAATGGAAACACTCCCACTTGCTTGCTACAGACAGGAGTGCACCCTGTGGGTCTGTGTGGGACTGTGATACTCCAGGGGAACCACAGCAGAAAAGAGCTGCTAAAAGCCCTCCTTGGCCAGCTGTAATTCACTTTTGATCCTGCTCATACACACGAGGGCAGACGCACAGTTTTGAAGTCTGAGACAAGGAACATGTTCTCTGATTTATTAGAGGGAAATCGAAAGTGGTATCAGCAGAGCAGAAGTCCACGGATTCTGATCAAACCTTTTAATTTGAGAAATAAATAAAATCCTTAGACTACTAAACCAATAAAAAGATCTGAATATGACAGAAAACCCAGAAACCATGTTCTACTGTCATCTTAGCACACAATCCAGCAAGGCACTTGGATATATGCTTAGCTTTAAGAATGGAATCAAACCTACTGAAGTTAAGCTTTGCTGGATATGGGATACCTTTTTCTGAGTTGTATTACTTTTCAGTGTCAGAATGCTGGCAAATTTCAGATCACAGTAACAGTTTTCCCTCTCACATCCACCAGCTTTCTTTTCACTCTTGAGCTGAACATTAACTTACAGAACATTGCGACATACATTCCAAACTCAGCCAGCTAACTTTTGCAATGGTTAATAAAACAAAATGGCTACAAAATTTGACAGACACAATCTGAACAGCTGCAGGATAGAACTGTACTAATTGTAGAGAGCCAAGCACAAATCACTCCTTTTCTTGAACTGAAAATGGCAAAATTTGTAATGGTTTCCTGACCACACAAGTAAATTTTTTCTTCTTTTTTTTTCATTTTGTGTACATGTGAAAGGCACTAGTCTGTTATAGTCGGCAACAGCCTCCTGAATTACTGATACATCCTGATGTGGGGTTATCTGACATACAACAATTTGCCAATCAGATCTTTCTTGGACTGTTCAGTTTACCTGCATAGCTTGGTGTATAACTCTATATTTATTTTAGCATATGGACAATGACTACTTAATAACCCTTTGAACTACTTCATAAGATCATGTGTCATCAAGGCCCTGATACAGCATCTCATAATTCTTTGGCAAACAGTACATCCTCGGTCATGTGGTGGTGTCAGGGGACAAGCCTACTAATGTTATTTATAATGATAAGCATGGCATGATACCTGTCTCATAGCAGGATTTGCATGAGACCACCTCATGAAATGCAACATTAGAATTCAATATAAATTGTCCTCAAGTGGGTCTGTGTTTCAGGGAGGGATGTAGATGACAGGACCAGCCACACGAGTTAAGGGCAGTACTACGTTCTGAGACTGTCTCTTGCTAAAACACAACACTGTTTCTCTGGAGCAGGTGATATTTAATTTAGGCAGAGTAATTCTAAATGATGTGTGAAGGACTCATGGTATTAGCAAACACAAATTCGTGCATATTTGGGCCGGGGGTCAGCTGCTACAGAAAAAAATTGGTGCCCATATTCTTCCAAAGTTGCCTGGCTCAGAAATATGAAGGTACAGTACAATTTGCTATCTCTATCTTTGATGCCCTCATCACTGTCAACTCAGCTTTCACGAGGCATTCAAAGCCAGGGGACAGCAGGGGAGAGAACAAGACTAGAGAGGGATGGTCCTACAGCGGTGCAGCAGTATGCTGCATTTTTACAGCCTTTCTGCAACAGAAAACTCAAAGATGAACATGAATTCCATCTTCTCAGCTTTATACTGCAGCAAAAATCTCTTGAATGCCTGGAAATGGGGTCATTGGCATAGTTGAGATAAAATATGTTTACCGCCATGCTTGCCTATTCAATAAAGCATTTAAATAATGCTGTATTTGTGGCCCTCTTTAGGACTGGCTTGTTTAACAACATACCTATTTAATTAAGGTGAGAAACCCTAAATGGATAATAATACTGATATTTGTAACAAAGTGTAAAGCAAACAAGAAATGTGTTGCTCTTTTTTTTTCTTTAGGATTACATTGAAAGGATCCAAATCCTAAAAAACAAAATTCAACAGCAGAATACACTCCTTAATTTCTACTAAAATAATTTTTAAAATAGCCTTAATTGTAAACACATTGGCTGGTGTAAACAGTATTCTGCATGTCAGCTGGCTAAACGTAATTATCTGTCACTTGTCAAAAGAAGGAACTTTCTGAGTAAGTGCTTATCTATGAATGTTTTATAGTATGTTCTCATTGACACAATTTTTTTATATATAGTCTTAATGGAAAATATTAATATATTTAAAAACACATCAACCGTTAGTTGATAGGTTTGGTTTATAAACATTAAAAAATTAAAAAAAATCTATGTATAAAGTTAACTGTGCTTCTTTAGAAACTTTATGTGATCAGTCACATACAGCTTCAAAATGTTTTTAAAGTTTAGTAGCAATTCAAAATATGGTGTCTCAGTGATTTGCAATTACATGACTGCTACAATGTGGAATGTTACCCATTATTTTAATACTCTGGGCTAAATCCTGCTGTCAATTACATCCAGAGTAATTTCTTATATCATATTTATGCTGGTGGAAAGGATATCAAAACTTGGCTTCTAGTTGGGGTTGAAAACAAGTATATCATGCTTCAAAACTTGCATGCAATCAAATCAAAGACCATATTCTCTTGACAGACTTGCTTTTGTCTATGTGATTCTTATCTGCACTGCTCCGTGACAGACACCCATCTTCATTAAACTTCTGGGAATAAAGAAACAGTGGTGAAGAATACACCAGCTTCTTGACTGATGAAATAGGCTTCTTTCTCCCAAATCCAATCATAATCAGAGTGGGTTTTGTTGTCAGAAAGTCTGGATTACGTTCAGCTACTACTCTCAGCTGATAACAATAACTGATAGTTACTGAGCACCCAGTTATATTTTATTTGTTTAGTCTCTTCTGAGTTTATACACTGGGCTTACAATGGCCAATGCAAGTCTTTTTGTGGTGTAATATTCCACAAATGTCAGTTTATATTTATGTGTACAGCATTCATCATTAACAATATCACATATTTTTCAAGTATGAATTTCTGCATTTAATTCTCTTCTTCAGAATGCAGATACTCTGACTTCTAGTGTGCATCATCACAAGTGATACAACATACAACCATTTCCTCTTCTTTCTCTGCCACATTGTTCATGCTCGTTGAACAGAGTGATAAATACCCAATGCTGCCACCAAAAACCGTCAGTGCAGTTCCTCTATCAGCAGAGCACTTGAAGGGGGAAATGATGTCCTCAACAGTGCATGCCATGATATGTGCCTTGGACTTTCCAGTCCTGTAGTTGAGATATTTTGACTGAGCCAAGAAAAGTTCTGAACTTGCCTCTTATCCTTCCATGGAGAGCAAATGTCATAACCAAAAGAACTATAAAGATTTTTCTCCCATCCTCTTGCCAACCTTGGTGATGGTTGATTGTCTGCAAAAGGGGAATGAAAACCACAACAGAATGTCCAGAAATGGGTCCTTTTAGAGTTCTGCATAAGATCCATGTAGCTTCATGTCTGAGCAGCAGTACCCAAAGAGGAGGAAAATGCTTTGGTTGCCTTGAGCTAGCATTTTAAAAGGAAGGTATGCTTTCCTTCCACATAGGTAAAAGTGCTTGTTAGCTGATGAAGCAGGAACGACACTCAAATTACTGATGGAAAGAAGGTAGAAATGTGAAATGCCTCCTGTCATTTACAGCATGTGTAATCAGAAGAACTTCAGTCTCCCTCCTAGTTGTGGTTTAAAGTTCTTCTCGGCACATAGGGAAGTTGACAAAGGTGAAGACATTAAATTCTATCATTATAGATAAACACAGGAACACAGCATAAAGGAACAACACGTAGATGCCTAATTTCTTGTCAAGTTTCCACTTATTTACATGGATTCCAAACACCTGCAAGCAAACAAACGGTTAGTTAATTAAGTCCTGAAGGAAACTTTTGGAAACAACCATTATAAGTTAAAAACAAGTATTTGGAATTAGAGACCTTGCACGAAGATAAAAATATATTCTCAGTATTTTATAGATAAAAAAGGCAACGTATGTTTTTCTGATCATGAACAGAAATGCAAAAGTCCAAACTAAGAACTCAAACTCTTGGTTGTCCCAAGATTGTTTTACAAATTTTTTAATGAACTAAAGTAAAGCACTGAATGAACTACAGGAATGTCCCTCCCGCAAGTGTCCTCCTGCAGATTCTTTGTGCCCCAGTAGTACACCAGCACTTTCTTGCCCATTCTTTCAACAGCTTCAGAAGAGGTTCTTTCTTTGCTGGTTTGCTGAGCTCCAGAACTAAGGGGAGTAATAAGTTACAGGTAGCAAAGCAGTGAAGTCCTCATGGAGGCATCTATTTTGATGGTTTTGAGTGCCTCTGAATTATTATTTGTTTTGCTCAAAATTCTCCACGGAGTTTTGCTGGGAAGGTCTGTGCGAATCAGGGTATTCAGCAGAACAAATGAGACAATAATAGATGCCTCGAACTCAGCTGACATGGCTTCTGCTATGAAAAGATTCTTTTCAGAAAAACATGAAGGGCTAGTGTAGTAACACATCTGCATAATCTTCCCATTTTTTCCTCAGAGTGCTGGTTACCAATATGCATGCAGTAACATCAGACACAAATCTCTACAGAACATCTTTGTTGTTTCACAGGCACTGTGCAGTATGGCAGACTGGGGATAAGACAAGAAAAGAACAGGTTCTTACACCTTATATATGGGATACATTAGGAAGTTAGTAGCAGAGTGAACAGCCCTGGTCGTTCTATCACTGAAGTCATGCACAGGTGATGTGAAGGTTTGAAAGACTGAGTCATGCAACAGTGTGAGATCTGCAGTGATGACCACCTCCTCCTACAGAGCATCTACAAAGCCTCTCAGGCAATCAGTGAAAGACATTAGTATAAGTGGATATTTTATACCTTTTTGATTCCTTATACCTGATTTGATTCTTCCTACAGAGGGTTCCCTGGGAGTCAGCAGGATCAGACCTTAAGTACCAGCAAAATTGACTTTTGAAACAGAATTATTTTTCCAGCTTGACAAGTTGTGTTATAAGGGCAAGTATCTTACACTGAGTGACATTTAACATGACTGTTCAAAGTCCTGAGGTTCACAGCCCTCACTGACTAGTCCTCATTAAGGGTTTAAGCTACAGCGTGTGATTAGTCCAGGCTGGTTTTGGAAATCAGAGACAAGGGCAAAGGGTGATGAACCATACCTGGGTCTTGTGCCTGCATAGAGACAGGTCTGGGGTATGGGCACAGGACCCAGGAAGTGCTATTGGATCCCACAGTATCAACACTGCAACTGAAATCTATGTGGCATACACATATCCAGCATCTCTTGCACCAAATGCCAGATTTCAGTCATCATTGAGGACAATGGTAGCTCTTCAACTCATGGTAATGCTAGAGGAATGATACTTTACAAGAATCAATACTAAGTGTTTCTATTTTATCCTTCTATAACATGTAAATACCTAATAAGCATTTTGCAATTGGAATACTTGGAGATGCCCAAATACTTACAGTAAGTCCCACTGATCCTAGCAAAAGTCCAACTGAATAGACCAGTCCTTTGCTGTTTATCTTAACCTGTGGGAAATAGAAGGGACTTTTAAAATGCTCAGCATGTAACAGTATTTTGGAGATTAAAAATCAATTCACTGATTTATAGTCCACCTTCTGTTTTGAATAGCAACATATATTTTAAACTATGCAAATCCACAAGAGATTCATCATAATGAAGAACTGGAAGATTAAGGAATCAAAGTGAATGTATAGTAATCACCATTAAAAAAGAAGTCGGCATTTATAATGAGATTTATGTTAAAAAATCCTCAGAAGAGAGAGATGGGCTGTTATCTTATAGACAAAAATACTAAGGTACATGGAGACAGAGAACTGTGCTGGAAGTTGTGCAGTGAGAAAATTATAGAGCTAAAAACCATTCATGGCACTATTTTTCTGCTACACAGTGTAATATAGTTCAGTTGACAAACTGGAAATTAACTGCAGTGTGTGGAAGGAGAATTGCTTCCTTAACTTTGTGTTCCTTGGCAAAGAAGTAATACCTTATTTAGCAACTAATAACATTCTCAGCAGGTTGTTTGGTTTTTTTAACTTATTTTATTTGCATGCTTTCTTTTCAGGATTTTTTAAAAAACAGAATAAAAGGAAAAATTATAGATTTGCCAAGTATACGTACGGTTGATCCATAATCAATCGCCATGGTCTGCAAACCCCATGGAATGCCAAGTCCCACCAGAATGTCAAAGACATTGCTCCCTACTGTATTGGATACTGCCATGTCACCAAGGCCTGCAGAGAAAAAAAAACAACAACTCTTTGATAAAATCAAAGTATAAAAGCATCACTCTGTGCACTAGAGGAAACCAAAGGGAATGATCTGCCTTGATGCAATCCCCTCTACAACTGGCCAGAGTATCTGAGGTAGGGACACAATATCCATAACATCTGCATGACTTCTCAAAAAGCATGCAAAAATTGCTCTCTCTAACTACATCCTCCTTGTGCCTTGGAGAGCCTTTACAGGGTGTGTGGTAGCCATTCAGCACCTGAGTTCAAAGTCAAAGCCTTGCTCTAGGTAGTCACAGGGCACCTGAAGATTATGTACAGGATTTAGTATATGGCTACGTGACCTTTATCTCACGTGAATGATGAAAAGAGATCCTGAAAATAACCCAACCAGATGGCAGTCAGAGATATTAAGCACTTCTGTGGGGCTCAGTCAGTGGTAATTTCACTTCATGAACAACAAAATGCTACAAGAAAGGAAAAGAAGAGGGAATGGTGGTGAAGTAACAAGGTTTTACTCAAAATCTACTTCTAATACTCATCACTGGATGGCATCTCATTCGGCAGTGCTGAAAATGAACATGAGGAAGGCAGAGTTCTTCTCTGTCCCCGCTAATTTTCCTTAGGCACTGCCCTAACTACTGAATCACTTCACAAAGTGAATCCTGGAAAAGCAGAACTCTGGCATAAATGGGATATGTCCCACAAACAGTTTCAGAGTAGACACAGAGTGGAGACAGACACTACCACACCATAAACACAGTATCTTCAACAGGAAGCTGCTGAGAGAAAGGTAATGCTTTGGATCCAAATTATGGTAGTGTCCATCTTTACTATTAGGTATTTGTCTGCATTCTGTCAGTAAAGAACTCTCTGAATTCAGCTAATGCAAAGTCCCTGTACTGTCTTTAAGGGAATTGGGCTGCTTTTTGTCAAGCTAGTGCTTACCTTCACTTCCAGAGGAAACAATCCCTACAGTAGTTTTGTCTAATACTACAGAAGAACTAATCTAAAGAAGCAGTCTGTTAATTTAAAAATGTAACATGTTTTCCTTGTTCTTACAAAAATCTGTTCACTTTAATAACACACATGGAAAATTAATTTAGTAGGAAGGTGGTTCCATAAAATTTTTGAATACTTTTTTCGTACTGTTTTTTGTGAGATTTTTCTGCTCACAACAAAAAATACAATCTGGAAAATTAAGTATTTTAAATATATAATACTTTTCAAGTAAGCAACATTTAACAGCACTACTTCTATCTCAAATTACAAAGGTGGGGCTTTTGACTACTTAATTTATCACTGCAAAACACTTTTGTTTGCCCAATGATGTGTGCTGGAGATCTCATTATCTGGGAAAAAAAAAGCTATGGGAATTGAAATAGTGGAAAAGAGTACAGTTAGGTTCTTTTCTTATTCTACTGCTGTACAGGGGATCACACTCAGCTTTAACGTTTTTCAGCAACAGGAAGGAATGTTGCTACTGGCATTTTTCAAGTGAAAAAGGAAATGTGGAGAAAACTAATCAAAATTTAGAGATACATGAGAATGTCTCACAATTGACAGCTGAAGAGGACACAGCTGAAAGGTATCTAAAACTCTTCCCAATGTGGCTATTCGTATGTCCAAGTGGGAAAGGGGTCTGCATTTGCATGAGAAGCATGCTTGGAGTAACATCCCTTCTGCTGGATCCTCTGAAACAACTTCCCTGGTTTGAGAGGTCTTCTAGTAATCAGTACAAGTTGTACAAGTGCTGGTCAGTATATACTCTCCAATGTAGGTTTTAATAACTGATATTCTAGTTTTGTCTATGACCTTTATCTTTTTACCCTGGCTGATACATACCACGCATTGGATATCTGAGTGTGGAATTACCTTCTAGAATGCTAGAATACCCAGTCCCAACAAGCAAAAGATAACAGGATAGGGATTACTTGCTTGATTTATAATAATTAACAAAGTGTTATGGCTTTCAATGAAGCCTTGAAACAGTAGGAATAAAATAAAATAAAATAAAATAAAATAAAATAAAATAAAATAAAATAAAATAAAATAAAATAAAATAGACAGTTTGTGTGCACGGAGAAGGCAAATCACAGAGCATGTATGTAAGATTGCACTTACACTTCTGCAGACACAGTACCTTGTCTTGCTACTATTAAGCTGGCCATGCAGTCTGGGACACTCGTTCCTGCAGCTAGGAAAGTAATGCCCATGATCACATCTGGTATTCCAAGGGTGTATCCAATCACAGTCACCTGAACAATATGGAAAGTACATTAATTTACCATATTTGGAAAACCTCCTCATTCCAATACTGTTGTGGCATACCCTTAAGTTTGATTTCTGGTGTGGACCCTAACAGGATTAGACTCATGATACAGAAAGCTAAAATTATAATAATTAAGAGTATGAGCTGAAGAGGCTGCACTACAATTACATGCCTTTCTTTAACAAATGAACAAAAGATCTGTTATCTATTTTGAGATGCACATTTCACTCAGCATGAGTCCTGCCACGCACACTTACCATCCACACCATGAAGTAGGAGAACAAGGCAATCCAGAAAGTGGAAAAGATGAATGTCAGCATAAAGCACTTCTCCCAGCGTGGTTTGCTGCAGTTTGGAATGGTGGCAAAGAGCAAGAATATCAATGGCCATGTCAAAACCCATTTAATTTTGTTCACTTTTCCATCTGCAGGACAAAGAAAGGAAAGAAAGAGTTTAGCTTTCCCATCACTATCCCAGGCCCAGTTACATGCCTTTGAGCACAGCAGATGATCCCAGTAGGATGTTTACAGTCGTGCATGTCAGCTCATTTTCCAGTGTAGCTTTCAACTATGCTTGGCCTCATCACTCTCAGCCAAGTTCTGCATGCACATCCAGAATCTCACAGTTAAGCCTGCCAAGGTCTACATTAATCCTTGAAAGAATTACAATGATTTAAAAGCATGACTGATTTTAAAACAAAAATTAAGTCAGGTTTGTTGCTCTTTCAAGTGTCAGTATTGCTATTAATCCAGAATTAAAAAAAAAACAAACAAAAACAAGACAAACAACCAAAAAACCCACTCCTCTCCTTAAAAGGAATATTGAAATGCAAGTGGTAAAAATAACTCGTACGTTTAGTGCAGCAACAGAAAATACTCTCACAGAAAACAGAAGCACAGACAACCTATGAACAAGGCAAACTTTTTTTCACACACCTCACTGTGATCACTTGGACAGAACTTGAAATAAACTGATAATTAGGAGATCTAGACTTGTTAACTCTCTCCAACTGCACACAGCACCACCTTAAGATGGTCTCTTACGTACTGTAAAAGGAAACTGGATATAGTGACTTTCCTTGTACAGCTCTCCAAAATCAACTGGTGAGAAATACCAGAGAACTGTCAGCACTGAAGACAAGTACACACCTTCTCATTTTTAAAACACTTACAGCGTTGTAAATGTGCATATAAATCTCAACACATAAAAGAGAAATAATTTATAGCTGGGCCATAAGGAAATGGGTTACTAATTATAAAGTTCATGAGGTATCCTTCAAATAGGATAACAAATTTGTTTATCAGACTAAGTAAGTGTATCACAGCCAACATCATGGTCATTTTTATTTGGGTTTTCTTTAGATTGTGCTAGAATTCTGCTAGTAGGGATTTGCGTCATTAACTGATAATGGTATGCATGAGATCAAGTAAAATATGCCATTTTGAATAAAGTCATTGAAGAAAATGATCAGGCATATCTTCCAGTGAAGTTATTTAGCTAAATTATAAAGAGCTGTTAATAATCAGTGAAAGCTCCTATCAAGTTTTCCAGGAATTTTCTTTCAGCAAAGACTTTGAGATTTAAGATGTGTTTAGTGGGAATTTTTGTCAGTGAATTTAATTAGATTGATATAAGTCCTCTGGAGCAATGAAATTAAATACTAAACATTTAAAAATTAGTAATACTTTTCTAATTTATGAGACTACATACTAGTCTAATTTAACTTGGTGAGTCCAAAAGGAAGTCTTTATTCATTTGCTTTGAAACATATTCTAGCACTAAATATTTCTTGTTTGAGATATGAATCAGCTTCTTGAGATTTCCATGTGAATTCTAAGATGTCATCAACCCACTAGGAAATCTTAGGCTAAGCTTGGCTCTTTATTCATATTTAGTAGCTTGTGGCTGGGGAACTTCTAATGCATAAAACTACTGAAGCCTCTTAGGGTCAATTCTAATTCTAGAGTCTTACTTGTCACTGGGGATCTACTAGAGATTTTACAGAAAAGACCTGAATTACTCAAACAAATGCTTAACTGAGAATGCACAGAGCCTTACCACTGACATTACCTAAGTACCAGTGGAGGAGGACTTGCATTTCCACTATATTTGCTGAGTTTGAATGGACATGTGTCAGATTAAAATTCCTCTGTTGGTGGTGATGCTTTATCCACACATCATGAGTTGAAACTGCTTTTTACAGTGAGATGGGTTGTGGAAGAGACATTTATGTTCATTAATGGCAGCTAGGCTTGAGACTCTGGGGAACAACTGCTGCATGTAATTCTGGGTTTTGCTGGGTTACCAGAGAAGCTGAACAGCCATTTCTGTGAGCCTGGCATAGTTATGAACCACTACAGCCAAAGCAGCCTACCTGACACATTCTACATTGACCTCTCTTGTGTCGGGGTTTGATTTTATAAAATTTTATAGAAAGCCCTAAGTATATCTGGCCTTGCTCTGCCTCAGGCCATTTTATTCAGCTCTTACTGTACTGGGTTGTGGAACCTGCGTGGCACCCAGTGCTAAAGAATTCTCCTCTTATGATGTAACTTAGTGGGTTTTAAGAATTTATTAAGTATATTTAGCAGCAACCTCAATGAAGTGAGACTTTATTTTCTCAGGAAACTGATTACTTTATTCATTTCACTTGACTTAGATGAGTGTTAAAACAATACAGAGCTTGAAAATGTAAATTTTATTTTATTTTTTTTCTATTTCTTTCAAAATTACTTCTTTTGCTGTTCTGCGGTTTGGCTTTTGACCACCCCTCTAAAATAATCATTAGAATGATTTAATGACAAATTTGTTCAAGTAGAGTATGCTCATAGCTCATGACAAATCGTTCTACAACTGCTGCATAGCTCCTTAGTACACCTGCAAGGAAAAAAATTGTGTCTCATTTGATACATAGCTGTTCTGTTGTTTAATAGTGCACCAGCCATTCCTGTGAGCCCTGGGTCTAAAGGCTCCTGCAGCAACCCACATAACTCAGCAAAGGTGCATTTTGTGCTCCCCACAACAATAATGAAAGAATGTTGCTTTATTACAGAGAGCAACACTCATCTCTAGTCAGTTCACTTCACTCTGCTGTAGAACAGAAAGATGAGGGTTTTTTTGCATGAAGTTGCTTTGACTACTTTATACATCCATTTTTTTCTGTTTCCACAGATATTTGGAAGGCTAGTGTGCCAAGTGTTTCAGAGATGTATCATTACAGAAGAGCTTGATTACAATGTTTCTGAAAATGAAGTGGCAGCCCTACAACAAAGAACTCTTTGCTGATTTTCAATGCATTTCTGGGCTAGTCATCTTTCCAGATCTTATGCTCACAATAATTACTTTCACCTACAGATAGTGTCCTGGTGCACAACAGACAACCCAGCACTGAGAAGAAAGGAGTATTTCCTTAAGGCACTAACCTGGTCTAGTGGAAGGTGTCCCTGCCCACGAGAGGGGTTGGAACTAAACGATCTTTAAGGTCCCTTCCAACCCAACCATTCTACGATTCTGTGATTAATGTCCTATTCACATTCACATTCACACAGAGCTGAGAAGAGCTCAGTATAAAAGTATAAAACTACATTTGTGTTTACCTTCGGATCAGAAATGTTCTCTTGACATAACTACTGACTGTCCCCATTTAGTGTATTTTGGTTTGCAGTTTTCTGTATTTTAGGTTGCAACACAGGGCAGCCTTGCATCACATCAATAACATTCCCTCAGTATAAAGCTGAACCAGAGACACAAACTTGAAAGCGCTCCAAAGAATAATGGGATCAGGCTAGAGCTAATCTGAAATAGAACTTCCAAAGGGATATAGTACAGACAGCCTACATGTCCTAGTCAATAAACTGCATAGAAAATACTATTTAAAGTTTAGACAGACTGGAGTCTGCAATTACACCATCAGGAGTCACCTCTAAGGTAGTGTAGGTAGTTGAATTTGGTACTTTTTCACTTAGTCTTTCCTTTAAAAGCATGACAGTCAAGCACAGACCTCCACTCCACACTTCAGAACATGTCTAAACCTTCCCAAGTGAAAGAAGATCTCCTTACACAAATCAATGATTAGCTGACTGATCTTAAAAAAATTGTAATATCCCTGAAAAGCATTAATCTACCAGCGCACACAAGGTTTTCTTAACTGTGTATTTATGAATTCATAAAAATCTCTTACTTAAGGTAACTGGAAAACTGTGAAAGATTTCTCTAATTGAAGTCTACCTACAAAATGAGAAAGGCTTCCTGGAGTTTACTATTTATTTCTATTTTTCCAGGGTTTTTGTGTTTTGACATTGGTAAACTTACAAGAAAAATAAGGCATATCCAGGCTTGCTCCACTTAATAATTTTTAAAATGTTTAAATTCCTTTTTTATCTATTTAAATCTCTCTACCTTTTTTCTATTGAAGGGAGGAAAAAACAAGCAAACAAAAAAACCCAAGAACTGAACCTGTTTTTCCTCCAGTCCTAAATTAAGCTTTATATCTACAAAGATGTATTTACACCCATTTATCATTATCAATATTAATTCAATTCTCAAACTGAAAATACTTGCTTCCACACCAGGAGCTTTGTAAAAACCCAGATGGCAGGTAAATTTCTGCTAAAAAATGCTGTTGTTCATCAGAGCTCAGACTAATTAGAAAACCTTAATATATGTAAATTAGACAATCTGAAATCATGTCAAGTCATGTGCAGTATCCAAAACATGAGAGAAATATAAATTTTTGCCCCAAGTATGGGACTCAATGTTGAAACAACTGAAACAGGTGTAACAAACTAGATCCATTGTGAATTTTTCACTGAAAAATGTCTCTGTTGCAAAATAAGAAAAATTCTAAGAAAATGGCTTTCGATTTGCCATTAGGAAAATTAAGACAGCAGCTGAGTCTACACCTTCTTGGAAAATCCTTACTGATTTCAGCTCTGCAACCTTCCTTAGGAATTGTGGTGGCAAGAGACTCTGTGTTACCAAAGGAGAAAAAGGCTACATAGTGTGTAAAAGGGTATTCACCCTTCCCCAAGTGGGTAACACACACATTAAAGTATTTTTACTGCAGTTCTCCTGCAATAGACCTTTGGAAACAATTTTTTTTTACTCTGGAAAACACTGAGGTTTTACTTCTCATCCTCATCCAAAACAGACTATTTTCCAAACTACTGATACTCTTCTCAGAAGCTCCATTTTCCAGAATAGAAGTTCCAGATTCCAGACCATGAGATCTGTCCAAAACTACTCAGATTTCTATTTTCAGCCTGTGCCTTTACCACACTTTGCATATTTGGATTTATGCCAATAATTTTTCTCATAAATACACATTTTTGGTAGAGTGGAAAGTGGTAAAGAAGAAAGAATTTCTTCCACTACAGACAAATAAGCTTTACTCTCAGAGGTATAATAGGTGTACACAGGACAACATTCAACAAAAATAAAATGTAACTGAACAGAGATACTCCCCATATCTTGTTAGACTTGGTTGGATATTGGCCTGGTTTATTTTGTATGTTTTAGCCTCATTGTCTACTTTATCAATTTCAAAGGGAGAACTGGTGTTTACGGACTTCCTCAAGTCCCTCTTTTGCTGTTTCAAATAAAGTGATGAGTTACTAAATTCAATCTTTGACCAGTTCTCTTCAATCTGTCCAGAGCATCCTTCTCCAAGGAGTACACTCATTGCTCTTCTGATTTGTGAGCTCCAAGAATATGATGCAAATCAAAGTGCAGTACACGAGGACAACAGTGAGATGTGCCCCAGAAGCATACCTTTTGTTCTGAAATAAAATTCTAAGGTAGATTTGCTATTACACAGGCAGTGGCAAGAGTAAGCTCTTCCAAAAAAGCATTTTAGAATACTACAGTTGGGTCCTCCTCTGAACTACCTTCTTGAAAGAAGAGCTCTCTTGCAACATCAAAGAAGTTAAGGAAAGCAGCTCTCTTCCTACCTCCTAAAGCCACCACCTCAGTCATGTTTCCAGTCTTTGGCAAAAGTACCATAAAGCAGGCCAAAAAGCCAGCCTGAGGAACAACTACAAAGAAGAACCAAAATTCAAAATAAATCTTACTTAAAATACATTAGGAGCAGGAAGTCTTCTGGGTCCACTAGTGATCAAACAATAAAGGAGCACTGAGAGAAGAAGGGAGCATTGCAGAGAAGCTAAAAGAACTCTCTGAGTTGTCTCTCTCAGAGACAAACTGTAGAGGTTTCTAAATGGAACTCTTCTCTGTCTCTAGCTCAGCCCTGAGGACATGAAACTCCACAGGTCATTTAACAAAGAGATGCAGCATCCTGAGTGTTCAAGTGAGGTACAGCGGGTTTGCCTTGTTCATGGTGTTTCCAATAAAAGGCATTAAGTGAAGCCAGTAGGAGCCAGGTTCAAAGGATGTAAAAGGAGATGGTTCTTCACAAAACCATGAAACACCATCCCAAAGGGTGTTGTGGGTGTCAAATGTTTGCAAAGATTCAATGAAAATTAGACAGGTTATGAAGAAGAAATACACTAAGGAATTTTAAATTAAAATTTTACACTAAGTCCAGGAAGTTCCGTGAGATGAAAACATCTGAACACCAACTTGTCCTGTCTCGTTCTTCCCCAGGCTTCTTCATAAAGTCATGGTTGGAGTCAGAATATTGAGTGAGACAAACATTCAGCTTGACCAAATGCAAACATTTTAAATGTTTTTAGTAGATCCTGGTAGGTTTTTGTGCTTCTATCCTACATGTTATCTTTGTATTGTGGATCCATACAAAAATGGGCAGAGGTCCTAATCTCCTTTATTGCCATCTCATTTTAGCTCAAGGAATTATTATTTCTATTTTAGCTAACACCATCATGACTTACATAAAGCACCCATGCTCCAATCCTGCAGGAGAAGGAGTTCTTCTTTTCTTTTTTTTCAGTGAAATGAGCAGGAGCTGAGAACACGGAGTATTTTAAAGGGTGCTGAACATGTGACAGTGGCAGGGATTTAGGCATCCATTAAGAGCTGCACAGAAGTGCTTTTCTGAGTCTGGGCTCTGTGCAAGGGCTTTAACACATCACTTTGTTGTCAACATATGCCTGCTCTGTTTCATCCTGCTTTATTCTGATCTGTGGGGTGGGTTTTTTTAAAGTTTAAGATCTGTTTCCAAACAACTGCAGAGTAATCAAATTGTAAAGCTTCAAATGAGCCTTTCTCTTGGAAGATAATCATCACAGCCTAAAGGTTAGGTCAAGAAAGAAATTCCTCTTTTAAAGAAGATGCTTTTTTCCACACAGAAACCAAAGGCCAAGGCTGGTTTGAATGATATCTTATGCAGTTTCCACAAAAACTGTATGTTGTCTCCAGTTTCAAAATGGGTCTGAACCACACCCTGGGGGTGAATCTCTCTGGTTGTTTGACAAAGGGGATCTAGGCTGAAACAGCTTGAGACTGTTTTCATGTAATAACCTTATTCTCTGTTTTTGCATGCTAAAGCTCTACATTTGAGCAGATAAAAAAGAACAAAATGCAAAACATGAAGATGCCAAATGATTACTGGGAGTCATTCAGAGATGGTGTAGTGCTTTAAACTCCACTTACAATTACTTCTGTTTCAGGAAAAAAAACAACTTGTTCTTTCAAAAGGATCTAGAATATGCAATTTGAAGGGAGAAAGTCAAATCCTAAACTAGGCTAAAAAAGGTGACTATAAAACAGCATAAGAGAAGGGGGATGGGCTAGTTCCTAGCCATTTCAGTTGTAAGTCCTAAAATACTAGTGAATTTTCTACTTAGGACACAGCAAGCAGTTGAACTGGAAAGTCCTATTGAAAAGTGAAAGCCTGTTCTTCATAGAACTCTTTATAGTACTGAAAGAATGCATGAACTTCTGATCTTTAGAAAATGTATGTGCCTTCCTCCTGGCCTGAAAATATATCAAAGCAAAACAGAGGGGATTCTGGGAAACTGCCTGCAAACTACCTTTTCCCTAAAGCCGGTTTTAAATGTCAGGATATTTTTAGGCTACTGATTGTGCCACAGTACTTAAACAACAACAAAGCATGATGCTGGCTCCTCACATTTTCTCCAAACTTATTCAAGTGGTACTTTTGAAGACAAAATAAAGGAATTCTTCTCAGAATATATGAGCTAAGCAATGAGAATCCAACCAATAGATAATCATCTCCAGACAACAGGAGTAACAAAGCCCGTTAGGTAACAATGAGGATTTTACACAATCGTTTTACCAATTTTACACAACTTTTTGAGTTCATGTTGAATTTTTGCTCCATTCAGTATCACCTGTAGCATCAGTGGTGCCACTTTGGCCTGTTACACTTCACTTATCTTTAAAGACTTTCTCAAAAATGCAGAAAAACTGCATTTAAATAAGACCAATGACATAACTCCCTCCTTAGTTCAAAGCATTGTATCTATAGTGAATGTCACACACTTAGGAAGCTCTGTTTGAAATCTACTGTCTGGAATGAAGCTGTCTGGAATGTAAGAAGAAATGCATGATTGCACCACCCTAATCAAAACTTGTATCCAAAACTTACTAAAAACATTTCAGTTTAAAAATCTTTGCGAACACACGCAAGGGTAGTCAAGGTTTGGAATAGGTTGCTCTTGGAAGTGGTGGAATCAGTCTCTGGAAATGCTGAAAAAGGTACAAATGTGCTGCTTAGGGACATGGTTTAGTGGTGGATTTAGCAGTGTTGGGTTAATGGCCAGACTCAATGATCTTAAGATGTTTTTTCCAACCTTATTGATTCTAGAATTCTTTGATTTTTTAAGTGGTTTGGGGAGACATTTTTGCTTTTTTAGAAGTTGTTTATTACAGTCTCTGTTATTATAATTATTATTGTCATTAACAATGTGTCCATGTGCACAAGCACACTGGTGACACGGATCCTCTGATTTCACCATACAATAAAAATAGTTTTTTCATTATCTCATGAATTATCAGAAGCCCACCTAGTGGGCCTGTCTTCAGTGAATGTCTGTTCCCATTTTTCACTCCAATCCATAACTGCTGACTGCAAGAAGTTCCGGTGGGAGCACAGTAACATGTGAAAACATAGTTTCATCTAGTCTTCACATAGTATGCTTCAGTGTTTGTTCAATCACAAACATTTCTTCTAAATCAATAGCAATTGAAGCAATGAGATGTGTAAGAAACTAGAATCATAGGAAACATGGCCAATTCTCCCTTCTTTTTCACTACATGTGATATTCATTTATGCCAAGCAATATTTGTGTTAAACAGAAACTGTGACAGACAACTACTGGCTCCCAGGTCTGTGAGGGGTGATCTAATCTCTGCTGTCTAATCTCCAAAGTAAGTGGGTGAGAGTCAACCCTGCAATGTGCTAAGGGCACCAGCATAAGAAGCTTGGTTATATATATATATAGTCCTTCACACCACAGAATTTCAAATAAAATTCAAAAGGTGAATACTATTGCATACAGCTATTCTAGCAACTTTAAATACTCCTTCTCCCCCTAAATCTTTCTTCCTCTTCATCCAAAAACTCTCCCATACAGTCACTAAATCAGTGTATTATGTATTTATACACCTAGCTGCCTTTGACCTAGCCATTTGCAGCAGGATATTATTAACTGTTGACTTAAAAATCAGTAGTAGCGCGGTGCTCGTCAGGTCTGTCTGGCACATTTTTCAATATAAACCCGCCTTACCTGCCTTCCCTTTGCCTCTGGCAAATCAGCACTTCCACCATTGTTGTTCATGATGGCTGGAATACACTTTTAGCCATGCAGCCTCCAGCCCAGTTTTACTGTCATCAAATCAGCCTTCACACAGTCAAACCAATGCCCTTCTTCCTCTCTCTCCACATATGTTGTCTTTTCTTACAAGCCAGTGTTTGGCATTTAAATTACCTTCTGTTTTGGTACTATAAAGACCTGAAAAGTGCCTTACCTGGCACTGAAAATGGAGACAGAGTGTCCTGTTCATTCTCCTCCTCTTGGTTCCCCACAGGGATGTTTCCATTTTCGATATTCTCTTGTCTCCTGTTCTGAAGGGCTTTGCTGGAGCCGTTGGCAGACTGGATTAACCGCTGGCGCTGCACAAAGACAAAACTGCCATAGTTGGGAAAATACTTACTTTGTGAAATCTTAGTCTTGCTGTCTGTCCAGCAGCAGCCCCACGAGCCATAAAGTTTCTCCACAAAGCTTTCCTTTCAGTCAGCAAACAAACTTGTCAGTGGCCTACTGGTCTTCATCAGGCTAGTTTGACCTTCATCTTCAAAATTAAAGGCAGGAGTCTTTCAAGCCATGATGGAGAAAGTTGTAGTATTTGTTGTTCCACACCATGTGTTAATGAACATGGTTAGTCTCACTCAACAGTTCCCACTCAAACAAGCAATATCACCCTTAATCTATCAGCAACACTCGAGACGTCTCTGCACCGTTAGAGTTGGCTTATGAATGACTTATTATCCAGGAACTCTCCTCAGATCCAAATGTTCTCCCTCCCTCTCATGTCCATTCATTGAGGTAAATGTAAACATCCTACTTTGACCTTCAAACACAAGACTAGGCCCTGCTGCCCTTGTCCCAGTACATACTTCCATGAAGCCCATCCCTGGCCCTGCAGACATGCATAAGACTGCTACAGTTCCAACACAGTGCAACAACTGCAGTGATAGGTTTTAAACAGTGGTATATATACACCCATTAATGCACTGGAGAATGTGAGATGTAGGTTCTTACTTCTTTTAGAAAATCCCCAAAATTTTAGTTCATTAGATTAGATATTGCAGGGTCTGTAAGTGTTCTGTTTTCATGACAAATTGTTGCAAATTCCTAAAAAGTGCTCTGAAATGCCTTGAAAAATAAAGTAACTGCACAACATGTACAAAAAATTCTTAATGCTATATTAACACACTATAATGAAAACCAGAGAAAACTCAGATCTGAAATATCTGCAAAACTTCTGAATATA
Organism: Scytalopus superciliaris; assembly: GCA_013400415.1. Classification (NCBI taxonomy): domain Eukaryota; kingdom Metazoa; phylum Chordata; class Aves; order Passeriformes; family Rhinocryptidae; genus Scytalopus; species Scytalopus superciliaris. The sequence goes on along the minus strand of VXBX01003741.1, from coordinate 325,716 downwards.
TACGTAAGACCATAGATGCAACATACTCTAGTTTAGATAAAGTTTTTTGCAAAAGTTGAAAGAGCAAGTATAGCTTTCTGTCCACACAGCCATTAAGAATTTTTCTCTTATCAGTTGACTTCAAAGATTACACAGCCAACTGTTGCTGTGTGTTCTGTCTGCTCTTCTGCTCTCACTGTTTTACTGTTAAACTGGACTTTTGTTACAAATATATTAACGGTGCTTTCTTTTATTGGGGTATTCACAATGCTGGGTAGACACATGAACTCTATTATTATGTTCAAACTCTAGAAATTTGCTAAAACTTGTATTTTCTAACTACTGAAATCTATTTGTTTGCCAGAGTAAATACCTCTCATATTTGACATTGTGGGAACAAATGATAAAATCCTGCCTTCATAGAACCCAAGGCTGGCAGGGCAAAAATTTCACCCCAAGTGCTTCACATAAGTTGCATCACTTGGCCAGTCTTGACACTTCAGCAGAGGATAAAGAACAGCAATATATAGTGGTGACAACATATAAAGTAAGAGTTCACTGAAGTTATCCAGGACAAATTCCCCTCATGAAAATATTTTGGTCCATTTTTATTTTGAGCTGAGGACTACAGTGAATACTAAAGAGGCAGGCAAATCTCTGCAGTGATCTTGAAGTGTTGCTAATACAAGAGCAGTTCTAACAGAATTTTGATTGCCCTGTTCATTATCCTTCCTTAGTCTGATCACTTTTGTAATGATCAGACCAATTCTGCTGCTGCAAATAAAATCCAAATGTGCACATATACACACACACTCCCTGAAATAAACATGTGTCAGGGAAATAAGGCAGTCCCTCCTTTTTGACTGTTTCCCCATTAAAAAAGGCAGCTTCACTAGTTGGGAATCAATCTTCAAATCTGCTGTGACATAGCTCTATCCCATCCATAGGAACATGGGAAAATCTAAATTCCACAATCACTGTGAGCACAGCTCTTTGGTAATCCCTCTGCCTCATGGTCATTTACTGCTTTCTTAATGAACCTACCTCATTAATGATGAGTCGGCTTGCCATTCGCATTCTGGTGCGTGGTCCAAACTTATTGGTTATCATAATCCGTAATCCAGCTTCGGGGAACCGGTATTTGGGGGGACTGGAGCAGATGATCTCATCCACCATCACAACACTGTTTTTGCCATACTGCTGTATCCCCTTCACTAATGATCACAATGGACAGAGTTAGCAGTGTAACTGACATTACCGTGCTTCCCATCACCCAGAGTCCTCTGCAGGCTCAGGTGGGGGGGAATAGTCATCTGAATGTTTGAATTTATGAGTGACTTTTCTGTAGTATTTCTGCAGCCTGGTGAATCTCCTCATCAGTTGTGCACTTTGTTTAGATCACATGCTGGAAAGGGATTTCACTCTACTAAGGTAGCCCCAAAGCCACTCTCAAGCGAGTGGGAGCAGTTTTTACCATGCTGTAGTACCAGTTTTCTTTGCTTACGTCCCACTATGATTTTGTACGCCTTCTCTAAAAGCACTTGCACTGTGGCAGTGTAGACAGAACTCCTGAAACTTCTAAAGCTATCCTACTGGATCAGGGTGCTGCACATCCAGAAGTCCCTAATGCTGTGCTCACTCCCTCTGGAAATTTTCACTTTACCTTCACAGAATAGTACCAATATCTCTGGCATGACAAGATTTGAAATGATGAAAAACAACTGCCAAGAACAAACATATGCTGTAAGTAAGCCTTTGTCAATATAAAGGAACCTATGTCAAGGTTAAGCTTACAAGGTTAACCAAGTTACACCATATTAAGAACACAGAGAGACAAAATTATATTGAGAATCAACACAAGTACATGCAAGGACTTTAAGAGCTCACCAACAAGCCAATATTCTCACAAATGCTACAGACTACACACAGAAAGCAGAGCAAGGCTCAGCAGACAGGAGACATACCCGTGTGGTGTTAGAAAGCAGGGCAGGAAATACGCATATGACTGTAATAAATATTAATTATTACATACAGTACTGTACAGAAAAAAAATTCTTGGCTGCTTGTTTTCTGCTTTGCTTAGCTTGGCCTCCCCCTCTCCCTTCCCTTTTGCATTGTTACTTACATTAAGAAGAGGAAGACAATTTAGGAGGTAGAAGTGAAAGATAATTAGTGCATGGTTCCAGTCAGGAAGCAAAGGAAATCTAAGAAAACATTCAACTCAAACAATGGAATTAAAACGGACCAGTTCTAAACACACAGTAGTCTATATTGTTATTCTCTTGTATTGTTACAGTGTTGAAATACTTCTGTTTTTGAGGAAAAAGACACGATCCGTGCATGCATCTAAATCACATCACGCAATAAAGGCTTTGCTGTCTCACGCACTGTCTAACATATCTGAAGTTGAAGAAATACATCCTCCATTATGATTCAGCAAGAAAAACTTAGCAAGCTTGTAAATCACCAATAATCATCCGTAACTTTTACCCTTCAGCATTTGAGTGTCTTGCTTTATTTCACTAAAATGAGTTTTCAAAGAGTACACTGGGGTCGCCTGAAGTGTCATAAAGAGATCTTTGGTTTCACAAAGAAATGTGTCCTACTCAAAGAATCCACTCTGCAGTCTTGTCTTTCAGCTTAATATTTATAATGCAGAATAGAACTAGTAGTAATTTTACATTTGCTAAATGTAAAGGAGTAATTATTCTCTCCCCACTCCAACATCTAAGACAAATTCACCTCACTGAATACTGCAGCTGATGATGCAAATAAGAAACACATCCATTCCACTGACTTACAGTTTTCTGTGAAGGAATATATAGCCAAACAACCTTCCTAGGAATCAATCCCCACAGAAGAGGTTACCCAAGAATGAATCCTCACAGAAGAGCAATCAATCACATCAGATTAACACTTACTTTAGTTAGACAAAGAAAAAGAAATGCTTGACAGTAATGCTGGTAAGACAAAAAGGCCAGATATTAACACTCTCATCAGATTAACTGCTTTCAAGTGAGTTTCTCCAGAGAAGTACCCAAAATGCTTCATCTTACAATGTCATGGAGAACATGGAAGGACTGAAGTTACTCTGAAATTGTTTCTTAAGAAAACAGTGAGCAAACATACTCCCTTTTATAAAGTACCATGATAAAAACTAATATAGAATACCTCACAATAAATATATATGTAATTGCAGCTATTTTGACTTAACTGCACACATTGCTCTTATTATTTTCATAACAGCTTTTCAGTCTGACTCTCCATGCCCATAAATATGTATCTTAGCCTCATATAGTATGGATTCCACCTAAAACTTGCTTTAAGAAATGTGAAACAGAGAAAAGCCTTTTGCATTGCTCCTTTGTGATAATCCTTAGTAAAAATATCCACTGAGAACAGCTTTTCTTTTCAACCAACTTTCCTAAGCATTCTGCTCACTAAAAAGATTCATCACCAACAACCCTGTCAAAATCAACAGAAAGCCTGATGACTTCAGTTCTGATCAGGCCCTCAGAAACCCACTTTTTTCCCAAGAGTTTCTGGTTTCAGGCAGGAATTGAACCATGCCACCTCATGGAAATTTGGGTCATAATAAAAGCCAAGGGTAGTACGTATTTGTACTTTGAAAATCAGAGCAGTATTTACAAAGTACAACTACTTTACCTTTGTCTGTATGTGTAGAACTCACCCTTGAAATGGAATTTTTCTTATGGTGAAAAGCTCTCCTTTTTCTCTCCGAAACTTAAGGGATGGAAGATTTTATACTGTACCATAGGAAGCTTACGAGTATAAAAGAGCTTTGCAGCATATGAACCCGTCTTTTACCTGCACCCTGAGCAAAAGACTTAACCATCCTTGGTAGAATGACAGTTTGTCACCCAAAGCAACTGTTCATTTGTGGGAAGTAATCAGACTTTTCTCCTGTGGAAAGTCAGATTAAGGTTAGACCTACACTAGGTGAAGCCAAGGGAGGTTTTCTGGTGGATCCTGAAAGCTGCTAACCAGTGGCTGAAGGTAAGGCAGAAGCCAGCTCTAGTTTTCTAGTTCTCTCTCTGCTACTAGCAGTGCTCCTTCCTGAAAGCTGCTGCTGGGGAAGCTGCAGCTCATCTTGTGAAGCCAGCCAAGTGTCAACTAACAGGGAGTCACTGACAGGTCACAGCATATTTTGCCTCAACACGAGGGAGAAGCAAGAGGCAGTCATGTGATGGTTTTCTAGGACAGCTTCTTGACACATAAAGCAACCATCTACAAAGCAGCTAGGCTGACACTGCCATCCTCCTCTCCCATTGCTCACTCTGAATCCTTAATCTCTTCTTGCTCTGTCTTCTCTCACGCCAGGTATGTTTGCTTCCACACTTTGCAGAATGGTCCCTCCAATGCAGCATGTATTTGTGTAATGAGTGCTGGAGAAGGCAAAGGGGGAATCTGGCTGAAACTGCAGTCCCAGTGCATCTTTGAGGAAAATTAGAGAAGAAATCTGCTGTGGACAGTTGCCAATGGAGACACCGTTCTCATGAGTCCAAGTTTTTAATAGCTTTCTTGCTTCTTTTCTGCACGTTCTTCACAAGCATTCAATAATCTTCAGATTTCCTGAAAAGGAAATGGGTGGACAGACAAGCAGTCTGTGCTGTCATACCTTTACCACAAGGGCTAGAGAGGAGAGCCTGCTGGGAATGACACTGGAACCCAACAAAAGCCTCAGAAGTAAAAACCACTAATATCTGTGTTCTTTCATTGGATCACTCTTTCCCCATGTCCCCACTTGAATACACAAGCAATTCCTGCCCTAGGAGGTATCCTCTGAACCTTGCATGTAAGCACCTTCATATCCAAGTCACAGACTTCATGATATCATAGTCAGTGTTCACAAAAGTTCATTATAAAATGAGATGGAAGTATTTCAAAGACATCTTCATTTAATTCTCCTACAATGCTCTACGAGAAGTGATTTTAAATCAGTATTTTCTAAACACCAGCTGAGACCAGAGTAGCAGTGTGCTGTCATTGCATAAGTCTGTAGTCAGTGACAGTACCTACCTTAAACACTAAAAGCAGAAAAGAGTGAGATTCTCTGAGTCTGCTCTAAATTCCTGTTTGCCACTGTGTGTTATTACATGAGGATTTTTCCAATGCTATCTACATTGCTAATGAGCTCAGCCTCCTAGAATGTGAGATGGTTGCAAAGAACAAAGCAAGAAGACCTCACTTGCTAAGAGTAACCCAAGTGCTCACTTAGTTACATGGTTTGTTCTTTGAAATTATTTGCTCTACAGAGAAAAGAGGGAAGGGAAGAGAAGAGGGGTAAGACAAAGATAAAAAACAGGTTTACAGAAAACCAAAAATACCCGGGTATCTTTGCTCACTTTCAGTACCAGAAGCTGGGTATCATCTTCTTCCCTGTATGACAAAGACACAGATAGCAAGAACCTGCATTTCTCTATTATCTGCATGTGCCTGGCAATGCATACAGAGTTACCTAGGCATGTGAAAACCAGTCTTCTGAGGATCTGAACTCAACACGTAATGCCTCTTGCCCACTGATTGGCCCATGTGCTTTCCTTCAACATCACCTCAGCTTCTAACTCCAAACTAATTTTTGAAGTGAAAGTTACCTTCTTCCTGGGCAAAACCCCATATTTCTTTCACAATGCTGTAGCTCATCACTGAACAGGAGATAAAAAGGGAGCAAAATTGCCAATGTGCAAAGCAGTTTGTTTTCAAAACATAAAAAAAAAAAAATTCTTTTTTTTTTTATCTGGCAGTCTGACTACTGAATTATCAAGTTAACGCTGCTTATGTTTGAATAGCAACACTGTTTTGATGCACATTACAGAAATAAAAAGGATATCCTGTGAAGTACAGTTTTTCCAAGTCCTGTCTGCTCAGCCTTACCTTTCCATAGTAATGGAATGGATGGGTCATCACAACTAGAAGCATAATATTTATTACCATCCTCCAGCTCATTGTTAACTGTGTCACCATTTCCAACATTCTTGCTTCTATGGGTGAAGAAATTTTGCATCCTCACATTGTACCTGAAGTGCAAAAGAAAGGTCTGAAAAGGTTGCATTTTTCATTTTCCTGGCAAACTTTTAAGTGTCTGAGATCAGCTTATGCAGGCAAGCAGTAAAGCCTAGATGCATGTTCTCTGACAACTAACAGGAAGTGGAGTGAAAGGACTACGCAATTCAGAGGCAAGCTGATAGGAAAGCAAGAACTGCACCCATCTCTCATGACATACAGCAAACTGCAAAATGGCACTAGAGCAGATTTAGTGAAGGCAAAACATTGGAGCTGTGGATTTTGGAACCAGGACATTGACACATTGACTATACAGCAGCTTTTTCCTCCTGCATCAGCTCGCAATTCACCTCGCTGTTCCTCTCAATACTGTGCTCCCTTTGGGGGGGGTCTTGAGCATTTCTGGGACTGCTGACCATACCCTTCTAAAGATAGCATTCATCTATTTTAGTACTAGGGTGGGATCTAATCAATGAACTCTGCCAAGACTTGATGTAGGAGAAAAGGGAGTTCCAAAAGGGTGCTTTGTGAGGGGCAGGCACCAAGGCATGTCCAAGCAACTTGAAATAGAAGGGTGGACTCACAGACACTTGTAGTAACAGTCAGACCTCTGACTCTCCTGTCAGAGGCAGTGACACAACAGAAGAATATATCAGTATACAAGCTGGTATGAGATGGTCTGAAGATAAATACATGCTTAGCAGTCTGTCTGATGTTCCTTGACCTTATTCTCCAGGGATTACAAGATATGTGTAATAGCTGACATGGTGTGCACTTACAATCCAGAGCACCCAGTGGACTTTTCACGTAACTTTGTCTAAATGACATTTTGTCTCAGCTTTTTCAGAAGGCTAATTTACCTTCATGCACTATGAAAAGGATGCATGAAAATATTTGCTGTTGACTGAGCACAAATCTAGAAAGAAACTGAGTAAGCATGAAAAAAACAAGGGATCTTACACAGAAACATGACTGGCTGTATTGTTCTCATGCAGGAAGGCCAAGGACAAAACCAGACCAAAAGAATGATGGCCAGTTAACACCTAAAAGTCGTACCAAGGAGAAGCACTTACTTCATGATAAGTATGTAGAATGAATACATAATGATGAGTACAAGGCTTTCCCACCTCAAAGAGACAAAAAGAAGTGTTAGAAGGCCATTTAAACAGCTGTATGCTTTACAAGTTTCATGTAGGAGTGTGCCTTAAACATCTGGTACGAGTCACATTTGTGTACACGGAATTCACGTCATTAAGATTAGATGGTGTCTCAGCAGAATGAGCAGATTCAAGTTTCAATAAACATGCAAATAAAATGCAATGCATATATTTCAGAAATGTGCTATGCAGATTGAAACCACAGCCACCCTCTGAGGATCATAATACCAAGGCCTTTAGTCATTTCTGTGCTAGAGCACCAGGCTCTCTGAGAGCATTCTTTTAGAAGATGCTTCTGATCTTCCACTAAGATACACCTTGGACTGTTCTTTGTGATACCTAGCATGTCCACAAAAGTTAACAGTCAGAAGTAGAGCAGAAGAACTTTGGTTACCTTCTCTGCACATGTGAATCTTCAGGCCTTATGTGTTGCCTAGGTACTTTAATATTTCCAGGTTCTTAAATTTTCTTTTAGTTTTCCCTGATCCTCATAAAAACTAAACCCAAAGAAAACACATAGGATTTCCCAGATGTCAAATCCAGCTCATACTCTCAGTGTGTACAAATGAATGTCAATTACACTACAACTCTATTCACTGATCAGCCCCATGGCAAATACAGGACAGTATGGAATAATTTACACAACTTACCATTCTATTTTCTCGTCATATATGAACTAGAAGAAGGAAAAAAAAGGAAACACATAAATTGACCATTTCTCTGACCTATCTTGCAAAACAGTCAAATTGTTTAGCAAATATCAGCCGTATCTAGCCAGACCTACTCAAATTTTGACCCTTTCTAACCAGAACTTCCACCGTATGGATTGTGCCCCTCACAAAACACAAACCTTGTGGAAAAGGCTTGGATCCCTGTCAGTGACTGTTATAAATACTACTTAGTAAAATGGTGCAAGCACACAAAAGACAGATAGATATGCACACACCTACCCACATGCTGTGCTGTGTAAATGACAGCAAAGTCATTTATTCTGAAAAGACAACTCTGTAGCCCTTTTAACAGCTAAACTAGTTTTAGTAGAAAAGGCAGCTATTTTACTTCTACTCTTGGGCCAAGGGCTTGTACACATTTTACTCTGCCCTATGTAACTCCTGTAACTGAATACAGAGCTAGTGATTCATTTTTATTACAAAATACGAACTAAGTGGATTCTTCCCTGCCTTGCCACCAGACACATTAAATGTGTACATTCAGGAATTACTACACTGCTCTGGATGAACAAAGTGGCATCTCACCTGTGCTCTACTTGGAAAAACTTACCCAGAATCTGTGAAATAAAATTACTGTGTAGGAGCAAGTAACAGCCACCTTCCCTATTTAAAATAGAAGTGCAGCTCAAAATTTTGCATCTCCACAACAAGCAGCCCCCTAGGTCAGAAGAAAGTGCTAACTGCACTGTTAACAGTAGCCTGCAGAACCTTACAAACCATAGATACAAGATGAATGGACACTGATGGACATGATGGATATATATTCTTGGGGCTCTATGAAATGTTCATATTTGGACCACACACTGTGGAGTTGAGCCCTCACTTCCAGGTGTCAGTTGAACTAGCTAGGAAAACAACTATTTGCCACTGTGTATCAATGGCTAGCAGGCTGGTCTTCCAAAAATTCAAGCAATGAAAGACATTAATCGATAAGAGAACTACTTACAACAATCAGTATGACCACAGATATTGTGTAGTATACAGAATCCCGGAACACAGCCCACTGGGTAAGACAAACCACCTGAAAAATACCACACCTTCAGCCAACAAAAATATTTGATTTCAAAGACACACAAAGGCCTTGCAATAACTTAGGGGTGTGAGCAGAATTATTAGCATTATTAGCAAAAATTCCAAAACCAATCAGTTTTATGCTAACAGCAAGACATACCAGTCTGTTAGACAAGGGATCTATAATAACCACCAGTGATAAAAATCATGCAGAAACTTCCATTAATGAAATACCTTTCTTACTAATGATATTTTATTTGGTGGTAATTCCAATTGCAAAGTACAATTCACTGTACTGCAGTACATCAATGGCTCCCTCTTCTTTGTATTTGTATCTAGTACATTCGACTTACTACCTGAAAAAATATGATACAGTTTAACCAACTACTGAGTAAATGGAGGAAATCTCATGTTGTGTCCTGGATTCCTCAACCACCATCAGTACCAGAAAGGATCAGCAGATGCCACTGATCAGTTGACTGCAAACATTGTATTGTATAAAGAGAAGTCAGTTTCCTCTTTTCCTCTGTATGCTACATATTCAGAGTGCTGAAAATACAGCTGAACATTTTGGAAACATTTGGTATTTTTAAAGCATTTGCAAATTCTTTCTAATAGTTGACATTTTTCACAATGCCATTTTTGGTTTTGACTATTACTCTTATTATTAACATTTGCTTATGGAACCCCCTAAATTGTAAGCAATTGAACTGTATAAAGATAAATATCTTACTAACCTGTCCTGCAAATAATCCACAGACACCAACAATGCAGAGGATGTTGAAAACTGCTGAACCAACAATGGTCCCTACTCCTACATCTCCATGAGTGACAAACACACCTGCAGAAGGAGAAAAACATACATAACTACCTCTGTCATTTCATTTTAGGTCACTTAGAATATGCACTACTTGAAGAGATTGTTTGAAAGTTTAACTAAAACATGTTTCATAATTACTGATTGCTTCTCTGTAGTAATTTTTGCTTTTAGTCTAGGCAGCAGCTCCCCCAGTTTTGGCTTAAAATCTCTACATATATACTTTCATTAAAAGTAAATTATTTGTTAGCTAGTTAGTTCAACAATAAGTTCTGTGTTTCACAGTTTTGTTGTTAGTGGTGCAGTAATCCATTCAAATGAGGATAAAACACCTCCAGTCAGTCACACTGGAAGCATGGAACTTATTTCCAGTATAATAAAGCACAGAAATCTTTCTTCCAGGTGAGCAACCAGATAACTTTTGTTAAAGTCATATAACTGCCAAATGGAGCCTTAAAGGCTTACGCTTGCTTTTCAATAAGTTGGATATGAGGTTATGATGCACTCCTTTAGGCAGTATTTTCCTGACGTTTGTAAAAATGTCAATCGGGATAGTAGCAAAAGCACAACAAAGGCTTTGCTAAAGACTGATTTATCCAACTTAAGCCATCATGCTGCTAGAAAGCTACAACCTAGTTGCCAAACCTAGTTGGACAAATGCCACACTTGGCAAGCTGCTATCAATGGCTACAGGCTGTTCAGAAGGGACAGGTGAGGACAGAGGGGTGGGGGCAGTTGCCCTCTACATGAAGAAATGGATAGACTTTGAAGAGCTGTCTCTGAAGAATACCCATGAGTGGGCTGAAACGTTATGAGTAAGAATTAGAGACTGAGCCAACAAAGGGAACCTCTTGGTTGGTGTCTACTACAGAGAACCTGGTCAAGGGGAGCCTACTGACAAAGCCTTCTTGCTCCAGCTACAGGAGGCATTGGGCTCGCAGGCTCTCGTCCTGCTGGGGCAACTTCAGCCATTCAACATGTGCTGGAAAAGCAGCACAGTGAGCTGTAGGCCACCCAGGAGACTCCTGCAGTGCATGAAGGATAACTTCTTAAGTCAGGTAATAGACAGGCCTACTACCAGAGAGAATCCAATACTGGACCTGTTGGTCACCAATGCATGTGAGATTGGAGGCAGCCTGTGCTGCAGTGATCATGCACTGGTGCAGTTCAGAGTCCAGAGGGACATTGGTCCTGAGGGACATTCATCACCATGAATTTTAGGAAAGCAAACTTTCAACTGTTCCAGGAGCTAGTCAGCAGGAACCCCTAAGAAACTCCCCACAGGGACAAGAGAGCAGGACAGGGCTGAATTTAAGGATGTTTTCCATAAAGCACAAGAGCTCTGAACACCCGTGCTGAAGGTGTAAGAAATCAAGAAAGAAGGCAAGACACCAGCACAGTTGAGTCAGGACCTGCTGGTCAAACTGAAAGGCAAGAAAACCTTCCACAGGCAGTGGAAGGAGGGACAGGTATCCCATGCAGAATGCAGGGATGCTGCCTGGTTGTGTAGGAATCAGAAAGGCTAAGGCATGGCTAGAGCTGAACTTGGCAAGGAATGCAAAGAGTAACAACAAGGGCTTCTACAGGTATGTGAGCCAGAAGAGGATAGTCACAGAAAGCATATCCCCCCGATAAACAAGGCTGTCAAACTGGTAACAGCACACAAGGAGAAGGCTGAGGTACTCAACAAGATTTTGCCTCAGTCCCCACTGGCAACCTGTCTTCCCACACCTCTTAAGTGGATGGACTGGATGGGAATGGGGGGAGCAAAGTCCCTCCCACTGTAGAGAAGATCAGGTTTGTGACCACCTGAGGAACCTGAACATGTGTAAATCCATGGGACCTGATGAGATGTATTCCAGAATCCTGAGGGAACTGGCTGATGTAGTTGCCAAGCCACTTTCCTATAAGTACAGGTTGAGACAGCTGAGTTTGTTCAGCCTGGAGAAGCGAAGGCTCTGGGGAGACCTTGTTGCTGCCTTTCAATACTGAAAGTGATCTTACAAGAAAGACATGAACAAACTTTTTAGTAGGACCTCTAGAACAAGGGGTAATGGGTTTAAATTAACAGAGGGTAGATTCAAACTAAATAAAAGGAAGACATTTTATACAATGAGAGTGGTGAGATGATGGCACAGATTACCCAAAGATGGCCCCACCCCTGGAAAACACTCAAGGGCAGGTGGGATGGAGCTCTGAGCTGTCCCAGCTTATGGGAGGGAGGTTGGACTAGGTGACCTTTAAAGGTCCCTTACAACACAAGCCCTAGAGCTGGAGGCACTACTCTAGGTGGGGGTCTCATGAGTGGAGTAGAGGGGCAGAATCACCTCCCTTGACCTGCTGGCCATGCTTCTTGTGATGCAGCCCATGACACAGTTGCTTTTCTCAGTTGCTAATGCCTGTTGGGCTGCACACCGACAGATCATGATGAGCTTTTCGTCATCCAACACCCCCAAGTCTTTCTCCTCAAGGCTGCTTTTAATCCATTTCCAACTATATCAAATTATCTCTCAGGGGACTTCAATGAATCTCTTCTTTTACTTCCTGTGTTCAGAATCAGACATTCCTCTCTGTGTTTTGAGAGGAGACTCACAGTTTCATGAGATATTTTGAGTAGTTAATTATACCATGAACCACAGACTAGCTGACAGCTGCAATTGCTGATTATAAATTGACAGAAGAATGGTAGCACTTTTGGGTACCTGTGCTTGATCTGCTGCTGATTTTTTAACAGCAGATCTAATAAAAGCTTGGCTGTGGGTTCCATACCTATAACAGATGCAAACAGTTCTGGAGTGGAGCTCCCTGCTGCCATGAATGTGGCTCCGGCAACATCTGCACTCAAATGTAGTTTCTGGAAGAAAACAATTGGTAATTTCAACACTGCTACTGTATTTACCTTGTGGAGTTCTACAGCTATGTATGTAACTGCATAGTCAATTGTGGCTTACATGCAGCTGAGCAGGGAAAAGCATCTCTGCAGAGTCAAAAAGATTGTAAACATCTAAAACTGTTTTCATTAATTTACTTTTGAAACTCTAGGCACAATCATTTGAGAATGAAGGGCAATAATTGGGGTTTCTAAAACTGGAAAATAAAAATCCATAAGAGAAAAAATATAACCTCTGTGAATAAATCTTACAAACAGCTGGTCTGATTCTGGCCTCACTTTACAACTGTGCTAATCAAAAGTGAGTCTGCTGACAGGGATAAAATTAGTCCAATTAGACACAGAGAGGTCTGTGTATGGCAGACAGGTCTATTTTTATGACAGTGTCTCTTAAGCTCTAATAGGATATAGATAACCTAGAGTTCTCAGACCAGCATACACATGTGTAGCTCCACAAGTGGGCTGCACCAATTTAACACCGTCTGAAGATCTTTCCATTGAACTATAAACAGGATTTATGGAAAAGCTTTTTCCTTTTTGAAAGTCTCTAGGCTTATCTCTAGTATGCTATTTTTCTTTCAAGGATAGAAAAGTAATTAGTAACAAAAGGACAAGTATAAAAATCCTGTATTTCTCCCGCAATTTGACTGAAAACATTTTTGAGCTGATGACAAGGGCGTCCCACAGAACTTGAGAAGACAAGCACAAATCTGATCCCAGTCATACGGTTGCAGGAGCTTAATTGTGTTATCTGAACTCTTCTTGGTTGCTCTAATGTTCAGCAGAACATGAGACACGTGGTAAAGATTTTATGAAGGATCAATAACCAGTAACTGGTACAACCAAGTGGTATAATTTAAATACGGTGTCTAAGGTGCATGCTGAAAACAGAACATCTGAAAAGGGGAAGAAAAGCCCCCTATTGAGTATCTTACTGTTACTGACTATCTCCCTTATTCTTCTATTTGGTCTTCTACGGATATGTGTAAGTACACAGCTCTGAGTAACACTAACAGGAATTTAGTGTATATAGCCATAGGAAAAAAGACTTTTTAACTAGCTACAGGAGTTTTCCAGAAAATGGCCACTTATATTTTTGTTTAAAAACAAAGATGAGATTTTCATTTTGCCCTCAAAAAGAATTTAATATCTACATTTATATTTCATATTCATTTTGCAGTAGTTCACCAAAGTCTTACTTAACATCTACATGCCAAGTATAAATTCTACCTTGTCCCAATCAACTCACTCAATTAGAATCCCACGTGTAAATCTTTGCAGTCTTCTCAAAAATTATGCAAAGGCACTACATTCAATTTTCTTTTGGCATATAAAATATGTATTCTCCTTCCATATCAAACCAAGGTGCAGACTTTTCTCACACACTCTCCCTTTTCTCAGCTTTATGTCAGGACTACGTACACTTCTGTTCCCTTGGCTCATACAGTGGTAGATGTGCAATAAGATTTGCATAGCCAATAGATTATCTATGTCTGATTTCTTTTCAAAGTGACTTTGAAAACCAGTAGTGCAACAATAAACCCAACTCATCCATAACTCATATCTCTCCCAGCTACATGCTTCAGGTATTTTAAGAGTGCGTTTTGCCATCTGATCTCACTAAATCTCTGGCTTTTTCTGCTTGAATATGGCCAGGGGAACAAGTGTGCACAGACCACAGGTTCATTTTTTCATGGAAGCTCAAATCATTTGAAAATAATCAAGGCCAAAAAGTTGACAGAAATCAACTGCAAACAACAATGACACGAAATGTCTGATTTTATAACATTCTCTAAATAAATTTCCAAAAGAATAATAAAGATCTTTAACATACCTCACAAATTTTCTCTAAGGATGGAACAAAGAAGTCATCACATACTATGGCCAAAGCATAGAACATATAAAGAGCCTGTAAAGAAAATAAATACAGAAAATGTTTCAGATTTTTCTTGTACATGAAAAGAAGAAAAAAGGTAATGTTACCTTTATTCAAGCCAGCATAAATATATAGCCTCATTTTTTATTCTATTCCAAATAAAACTCTCCCTGCAAAAAAGCCAGATTAGCACAAGAATGTTTGTTTAGAACAAGAATGTTTGTCAGATCCTGAAATATGCAAGGTGCCACAGTTTGACAGAATAGGGTGCCACAACAGACTTCATATAAAGAAAAGCAATGGATAAGGCTTACAAAGTTACATAGTCATCTTTTGTATTTTCAATCAATTATCAGACTGAGTAATTAAATAGAAAGTAACACCAGGCTGATTAACAACACTGAATGAATAGGCACTGCAAATTCAGACTTGCATAATTTTCTAAAATAAATCACAGAGTCATAGAACCATTTAGGTCAGGAAAGACTCTTAAGATCGCCAAGTCTAACTGTTAATTGGACAATACCAAGACCTCCACTATATCACATCCCTAAAATGTTACCTTTTAAGCATTTGTATTCTATATACAGACACATTAAAAACACTGAAATCAATTTATTAGAAACACGTTGATAAATACAGAGGTCTACTTAGTAAGGTCTCTACGATGATTAACATCTTGCTAGAAAATAAAATAAGAAAAAAATGAAGGAAATAACACAAAAACAAAAATGAAGCACAGTAGATAAAAACTTACAGCAATGATATGAAGCAGAACTCCTCCTTGCTGACGTTCTTTATTTGTAAATAAATCTTCAGGAAACTCATTAATGGCTGAAAGAGAAATACACTTGCTTTAAAAAAAATTACATCATCTGTAAATGGAAGAATGAAAAACAAGGATGCACCTGTAGAAATATATGACCAAACATGAGTGTCATTTCTGATGTACTACATTATAGCTTGCCAGTTTAGAACTTTTCTTCTCTGCAGAAAAACCAGAGAACTGACACTTAAGTGTTAATATCACTCCAACGACTTAAACCAACCTCCATTGTACAAAGGGTTTCACATTCTTAAAGTCTTATTTATACTATCATCTCCTCTGTGATAGGTACAGGCACAAAAATTCATCCTGAAATAGTATGTCTGACTTTAAGTGTGTCTTGCCTGAAAAAACCTTCTATCAGTCTCTTAGCTATAAACTATAAGGTTCCACAGACTTGCATATCATTTCACAAAGATGAAAGTGATTCCAAGTACTTTCTCCAGAAAGTCTACTATGTCAATGTGTTGAAGGAAGGAATGAAGCAGAAATGGTAGGTGAACAGTAGGAACATTCAAAGACATGGGGTTTGGGATTATGTCTGACTGACAGTAATCGACAAGACAGGTAGGGGTAAAGATCTACAGTACCTCAGACAGGAGTCTGGGAAGTTTAAGGCTGAAAATTATTTCATAGAATCATAGAGTCATTAAGGTAGGAAAAGACCTCTGAAATTCTTCCTGATGTCCAACCTGAACCTCCCCTGACACAGTTTGAGGCCATTTCCTCTCATCCTATCACTGGTTGCCTGGAAGAAGAGGCCAACCCCCACCTGGCTACAACCTCTCTTCAGACAGTTGTAGAGAGTGATGAGGTCTCCTCTGAGCCTCCTTTTCTCCAGGATAAACACCCCCACCAGCTTCCTCAGCTGCTTCTCACGAAGCTTGTGCTCCAGACCCTTCACCAGCTCCACTTCCCTTCCCTGGACATACTCCAGGACCTCAGTCTATTTCTTGTAGTGAGGGGCCCAAAACTAAACACAGTACCCAAGGTGCAGCCAGTGCTGAGTACTGGAATCCACTGGAATCCAAGTGCACTGAAATCAGTAAATGATTATTTAGAAAGGGATGCTCCTTTCTACAAGGAGGTGCAGAGGTAGCTTGACAACAAGATACGTTCCAGAAGGTTCTTAGGAATTTATCATAATGTACTGAAATGCAGGGAAGCAAACAGAAGGAATATATGATTATCTTCCCCATATTCAAGTCTGCTACATTAAAGAAATGCTTAGGAGCACAAGATATGGTATTTATGCTGTTCCACTTTCAATTTAAATGCTGTATTTTCTCTATTTCTTGATATAATTCTGCAAAGAATAACCATGAACACAGAAACCAAGAAACTGAGGTATGGTTGATGTTTTTAGCTCTAAGCTTCAAACACACTAAACCAACCTTATTTTCAGGAACTGTTGCACTGAATCTTTGAAGATTACACTTTTTAGAGTATCTTAAATTTGAATACCTGTAATCAGCAAACACCCTTGAAAATCTTAACTGAAGTGAGAGGATAATCTAGTTTTAAAGACCCAAATGACTTCTCATCTGCTCAGTCTTTCAGTCTTACATAAATACAAAAATGTCTCTGCTCCTCTGTATTACACACTCCTACATATATTGTATATGTCTAGCTTGAGAAAAATTTCATCAGTTTCTCTATACCTTTTTGCTCTGTTTTTTTCCTTAGTGGCTACTACCATACATATATATTTTTTTAATTAAAATAGTGGCAACAGGCAATGTTTAAAACATTGTATATAAAACTCATACCTTTCATCCAAAAGTCAAAGTTACCATTTTATGAAATCTCTCTACATTCTCTTACTTGTATTTGAGAACCACTACAGTGTTGTTAAAACTATTAATGGTCTACAGAATATTTAGCATAAAATAGAAGTTCAGCAACAATGACTGACTGTAATTCCTTTACTGATTTCCATTAAGATCTATTCTCACTGCTATATTCTGACTGGAATCAGTATCAGTATGTGGTATGTTGAATAGAGCTTTCCAAAGATACAGGCGCATCTTTTCTTTTACATCTCAGACAACAAAAACTACATAAAATTCTAGTAAATTTTGCTTAGGTACTCCTGAATGTGATCCTATTGCTGGACAAATCTTCTATTTCTGGTCCTCCTTTTGTCATCACCAGGAAAAAGGAAAGCAACAAGGGATATAAGTATATAAATGCAACAGCACAACAATACCCAGTTGCTCACATTCAAGGGTGCTTCAGTGACTAAAGACTATCAGCACATCAGTGTTTAGCAGGACTAGCTTCAACAAAGTGCTCTGGGCTGCTACAGAACTCCATGGTCTTCAAGGGTCATGATTTGCACTGTAACAAGATTTGTGACCCTATGAAACAGTCTAAGAAAACAGCACTGCCATACAAATGCAAACCATACTGTAAATAACAAACATTTGTCTACTGAGCCAAACAAATTCAAGTACTTCTAAAATCAAAATATGTGAATGAAACTTCCACCTTTCTGTTTGGCTTTCATCACTGTTACCCTCAAACAACAAAAAGAATAGCGGAAATATCCATAAACCAGGAGAAAACTGCATTGTAGTTTTGAGACACTGTGCACTCATAGTTGACATTCTTACTCTTACTGGAAGACAGTGCAAGATAATTCACAAACTATTGGTTAAGATGCAGCAATCTGTAATGCTTTTGTCTACAGACAATCATTATAAGATGCCAAGAGAAGCTTATATGCATGTAACAACCAAGCAGGTTCCTTGTAGTGATATTCTGCTATATATAGTAATATTTAGTATAATAAAACAGAGTCATATTGTTCCCCTTATGTAGCAATCAGAGTGAAATACTCTTCTGGAATAATACTGAAATACCATCAACATTAAGAACTTCTTGTCAGTTACACTAGGTGCCAAAAGCAATATTTCTCAGAGAAGTTACTTCCTACCACACGAAATAAAGAATGGCAAAAAATTAGTAAGGACCCAAAGCATGTGGTTTTAAATAAATTCTGCCTATTAAAAATTAATATTAACTGAAGTGATTAGTGACTAAGGAAACTTCTCCTTTGGCAGAAAAGATACGGAGCTACAGCTGATAGTGATACTAGTATTAGTAATAAATAACTGGTTGTAATAAATATCTGCTTGCCTCACAAAGGTTAAATGAATTAACATGAAGTCAACTTTTCTCTCTACACAGAACTCATAGCATGCAGTTGTTCTCACAAAGATACACTACAAAATCTTCTTTAAAAATGAGGGAAATTAAACAAAGCTCTGCAGTTTGGTAAACAACATTTCATCCTTAATGAAATAGCCACCTACCAGTGAGTTCTAAAGTAGAGTTTGGAATTTTTCAGTATAAATATTTGCTGCCTTTAGGGCTTTATTATCCAGATAATCATAGGTTTTGTCTAACTGTCATCTACAAATTCTGTATACCTGATCTACATGCACTGTTATTTACTAGCTGCACTGTGATTTTAGTATTTTAAACAATTATTTGTTTTTCTTACCTACTGCTTCGATAACCTGTTTTTTTTTTCAGGAAAAAGCTGTTTGGAATCTCTTGGATCCCAGCTTAGGCCTGGGAATTCAACAACACTGAAGTGGGGGGTCTGTGGTATTCCCTCATCTGTTGAAGCTGACAGAGGGGATATGACTTTATCAAACAGTTTGAGAGAGCACAGTCTGCCCTCCTGGTACAATGTGATTTGTGTGCACAGCAGGGGCACTGCTCTACTTCACGCAGATATTTTCTCATCCATGGGGGACAGAGCTATCTGGCTGCTTGAGTGGGAGCTACATCTCCTTGGTTTTTTCTGAAAAGAGACAGAACAGATGGGAGAAGGAGATGAAATGAAGAGCAGTACATCTAATGGGGCTAACCTATGCCAAAAAAAGGAAGGGAACATACACCGATCATCTTAAAATCAGCTAGAAATACAGAAATATTTATCCTGCTGGTACTGCTGCAAACTCATGGCTCCTGCAGCTCATCTTATCCAGCACAGATTTGAGGAGGAAGGGAGGGCACCAAGAAAGCCAAGTCTATATTGAAATTGCCATCATTCTGTAGCTCCTTCCCTCTCTCCAATCATGAAATGAGTGGGGAAATAAAAGCAGCTTATCCAGCTATGAACTGGGGCGGGGGGGACACCACCACCTTTTTCTCTGAGTCATGGACATAAAAACGCCCTTGATTAAGGCATGACAGAAAGGATGATTCACCTGTGATACACAGCTCTGGCTGAGCTGTCTGTGGCTAAAAAGCTATAGAAGGCACGCAGCTAGCAGGGCTCAGAACACACTGTAAGGGCAGCTGCAGAGCATAAGCCGTCTGCGTGGCCCTGGAGCGAAGAGCCGGCGTGCAGCAGCGGGGCAACCCCGGCACGCCAGTGACACCTGCCCGCGCTGAGGCTGTTACGGGATTAATGCCGGGGACCGTCAGAGCATTGTTCCCACATGCCCTACCCATCCTGCGACACGCCGGCTGCCAGTGAAGTTACATTTCAAAATCTCCTAAGCCTGACAGCCACCTCAACAACCACGTGGATCTGAGGTTTTATAACCTGTCTTGACATGTGATTTCTTCACCTTATTAGCGGTTGATTTACTCGCAACAAACATGCCAACCCTGAACACCTGCTAAGCATTCAAGCCTGCCACCACTCTTAAAATTTTTCGTCACAGGGAAAAGGGATCTGTAGATGTTTGAAGGAAGATGTGCCACCAGCTCCTGCCTTTGCAGGAAGGGGGTTAGTCACATGATGTATGCAGAGCCCCTTCTGATGCCTGCCTCTTGCCCCTCTGCCCATGTTCCTCTGTCCCTTCAGGACAAGTTACATTTACAGATTGCAAAGTCTACCTTTTTGCCCTGGCATTCAGGAATTGCTGATCATCAGACTCACCCAGGGCAGAGGTAAAAGGGGAAGAAGGATAGGCAGAAGACAGAATTACATAGTTCCACTTTTACCCCCTTAATAATCATATTCACAAGCTAGCTTGAATATCTTAAGTTTGTATCATTTGTTTAAGGACTGCAAGCCACTTTAGGCACCTCTGAACTTAGTGTATTCCTGCTTATGTGCAATTTCCTTTTCACATTCCAGATCCTCATCTTTCCAAGGCCTGGTGTTGTGTTCATGCACATATAACTGTGCCTCAGTGACAGTGAACAGACTCACTATTGTGTGCAGAAGTGAGTTTCTTCATGCCTAACAAGCAACTGCATGCACTGTTACCTGGTGCCCGCAGCAAAATGTCAACAGGTTGTGCAGGAGTTGAACTTGCAACAGACTTCATCATACTGCAACTTGCACTAATTTATAATTCTGTTCTAATATAATCTGTTAGAAGATTTGATTGAAAGCCAAAAAAATCATCACTACTTCCAACAACATCTCCCTGAATACAGGGGTCCTCTATCAGTTGAGTTGCAAGGAATAGGAGAGGTATGTCTTAGAATCGCTCTTGCTTTTGAAACATTTGTGACTTTAGCCCAAAAATCTTCAGAATTAGTGTACTTGGGAAGATTTTTACAGAAAAGATGGTTAGCCACTTAGAAAGCATCCCGAAGGCAATGGGAGAAATTCCTCCCATATTCTCTTTGCCACCAATGTCAAAAGAGTCCTGTCGTGCTTCATATATTAGCTCAAGCGTTGAAGAGGTGACAGTCTTAGAAATGACTGTGGTGACCTCAGTACATGTAGATAGTCTCAGGACATGACATAATACACTCAGCTGATCCTCTTGCACAACCTGTGCACTGTCAGTATTGTGTGCTTTAGAAAAGAATAGCAGGTTGCTTTTGCTCACAGGAAAGTATTGACTTGTTTTAGTTATGTATTCTCATGTTAACACTGGAAACAAAGTCAATCCAAAGATCTTACCATCACATTGAAACTAGTTTACTCAACTATAAAATGCATCATATGAAAGTCCTCCTTTTAATATTTCCCAAATTAGATATAATAAATGTGAACAGCCATTAGAAAATCGTAAGTGTACCATAGTACATTAAAGGTATATTTTTAAAGAATTACAGAAAGCCTAAATTAATGAAAAAAAACCCCCATAAATCTCAAATTTTAAAATAACCCCCTCTAAAATCACAAGTTAACATGCCTTTAACTCTAAATTGTCAGTGAAGAAAAATGGTATACTCAGCAAGTGCTTTCATACATGAAAGGTGGTAACTTAGAAATATTACAAGAACCAAAGAAGAAATAAAGAATGACTTGCTGATAATGTTGGATGCCCTCTGGAAAAAATAAGAATTATCAAGCCTTAAGCTTCCATTTCCATTAGCCAGCTATTTCCAGTTTTCCGTAGCAGGATGACATGGATTTTCCCTCAAATACTCAGTTGAGCTGGATACTAACCTAGGCACCAGTGTTACAGCAAATCAGGAGTGGGCTATTCAAAGAAAAACACACTTCTACTTGAAAAATACTGCAAGGACATTTCTAGAGCGATATCGCTTTAGTAAACTCGTTTCCTGGATTAGACTACCTGGGCAGCAACAAAGCATCCGAATGAAGTGCACTGAGATGATACAAAACACCACCCAACTTCTTTGACAGGCATTTGTGCATCCATGGGATGATCCGTGGTGCCAAAGATCAAGGCTGCTCTTTGCAGGCAAAGTACCATATGGCAGGAGGCACACTGAGCATCCTACTCCGTAGCCCTCACCTCACAAACAGTAGAATTATGAGCAAACTTTATCTCTGTGGTGTATTAATTCAATTTGCATTGCTCAACCAAAAAGAGGACTGCCAAAAGCAATTAAATGTTCAATGGGAAGTGGCAGCTTATGAAGCTAATAACTGACTCAATTCTCAACTATTAAATCCATTTGATATATGATTGCAAAGGATAGTGTATTAATTAAATACTCGAAAAACTCTCCTTTCATCAGTATGAAATTATGAAAATAGCTATACAAGACTGGATTATCTGCAATAAAAAGTAAAATTAATACCTTATTAAATCCTGGACTTACCTTGAGATTCTTTTCTCTTTTATAAAAAAAAAAAGTATTTGCATTCATTAAAACAATGTCAAACAATGAAATAAGACCACACGAAGAATTATCCATCAACGAAAATTGAAAGGCATGATGAAATCTCAACTCCTGATTTAGGGAGTCAGTGATGACACATGGATGCACAAATACTGCAACATGGGGAGCAGCAACATATCAGATGGCAGCATTTCATGTGTGCTGGCCTTTGTGTTAATGGTTTTAATGTCCTCAAAATAACTCTCAAAGGCTCCCAAGGTTTGGGATCATATTTGTTTGGTTTCTTTACTCCCTGACCTTCAGACCAGTCACAGAATTTCTGAGCTCTTCTAACTCTTCACTCTTCTGTGATTATGGCCCTGACTTTCCACAAAGCACATGCGTATTCTTCAAAATCCCACCCATGCACACCAGCCTTTTTATTTTACACCTTGAATTCCTAAACCAGGATACTAAAATAATTTTCACCTTCTCCCCTTTTGTACTTACTGTCTTATACTGCCTCAGCTCTGTTTACTCTGAGCTGGCAAACCAGTTCAAACACTGGCAAGGTCCAGCAATGGTGCAGCTTATTCGGACCTGTCATTTCCCAGCTCAGGGGGCATAGTTTTGGTTCTCAGGACTGAATAAACAACATCTCATAATATGAACAGGTTTAAATTGTACTACCTTATGACTGCCCTACGACTTAAACATAGACATCAAGGACTTAAACATAGACATCAGTAAAAAATGGTGTTTTCTACATGAAATTTGCCTCTGGTTTCCCACTTTGAGCTTCATACATTTGCATTCCCTCTCCCCTTTACCTTTCTCTCATTTTTTGCTTCTTGAAGGCTGAGTTTCTATGCTTCACAGTATCTTATTTCATTTGAGGGACAGAGCTCTCTGGCTGTGCATTGTTTTGGACTCAGGTTGACTGTGTCCTTTTTAAATACAGATAGAAAGTGGTGTCCCTGGCAAGATCACTGCTTGATAGGAAAAAAGGTTTTAGAATAAGGATAATGACTGGATTAACTATCAATACTGTGACTCACAGAAAAAAGGACAGTTATTAAAAGGTCAGACAATTTTTCATCTCCATAGAAAAGAATCATTCCTTATGTTTTCCACAGGTAAGCCTTCCAGCTGTAAACAAGCTGGAGAATCAAATATCACATCATGAGTTTTTGGTATTATCAGTTCAAGCTCAACAAGATCTTGTTTTTTACTCCCAGTCAGACTCCAAAATCTCTTCCAGAACTAAAGTATGCAAAGTATTTATGCTCATCATTCAGCCTTACCATTAATAAACTCAGTTTGTTCACCTCACAACAAGGCCAAGGAGAGGCTGCCTCGTCTAACATGTCAGTAGCATCTGCAAGGGGATTTCACTACATATCTATGCATAAACTGCTCTGCCAGGGAAAATGACAGTCTGCTTTCTGTGACAGTGGGCTTTGAAAATCAACTGGACAAGTTGTAGCACTTCACTGAGAAGATTACAAAAAGCGCAGCATAGTTTTAAGACACTGTGGACTAGTAATCCTCTTTGAAATGACCCACTTCATCTGGCACAAAAGGACACTTTTACAGATAGTGTGATTTTAACTCTCCAGTTTCTTTACTGAGTATGCATTGGAGCTGCTCTTAAATACACACTGTTGTTGTACTATGCCTAATGAATAGCTCAACAATCAGAGTAAACCACTATCTCTTCCTTGGTTCCCAAAATGACTCTCTCAGCAGGCAGGTGTACAAGGAACAACCACCACAGAAGTGGGCCTTGACAGATTTCCCTACACTACAGAATTTCATACAAGAAGAAAATCTTCCCTGTGCCACTTGAACATGCAAGCAAGAGGGATCAGTTAAGGGAATCTGGGCCAAGGTAGAAGTCTTCTTCCTCTCTGAATGTCTGAAGACCTCATTTGGCAGGGGTCACCCATTGCAAAACTGGGATGCATTATTATTCCACTGATATCCCACAGCAATGGGATCAAAACTGCTCTTCAAAAAGAAAATCTGGCTACCAGTAACAGAGCTAACATAAAGACAATCACATTTATCAATGGATATAGATGGAGTTGCAGGAAATAACATCTTTCCTTATAAGATATCACTGATACTTTTCCATGAACATCTGACTATACGTTTCTGTACAACTGAATTCTTTCTTCCTACCTTTCTTCAGTGAATAAAACAGGGTGCTTA
Organism: Scytalopus superciliaris; assembly: GCA_013400415.1. Lineage (NCBI taxonomy): Eukaryota > Metazoa > Chordata > Aves > Passeriformes > Rhinocryptidae > Scytalopus > Scytalopus superciliaris. The sequence continues at coordinate 301,192 of VXBX01003741.1, read as the reverse complement.
CTACCTCCTTATACCTGTTGGATGTAGACCTCAAATAACATAGAATATGAGGCAATTTACTGCCTCGTACTGCCCCAGGAGAAGTGACAATCACATTCAAATGGCAAAATGACTGGCAAAATTTGACTTGATCCAAGTCAGACCACAGATTAAGTTTGAACTGCTGGTAGCCAGAAAAGCTACCAGGTTACTTGATCACATGTAGAAAACACTGAGAAGGAACAAATAAGCAACTGCAAGAGCTGCCAGAGCAGCTATCATTCAGAACAGAAGTGCACTTTAAATGAAACTGTGCTATTGTGCCTTCAGCACAGTTAATGCATAATAATAGGCTTTTGAATACCTTCTACTTCAGTAAAAGCTGCAGTATGGCTCATTTAAAAGCAGCTGTATTGGCACACACCATTCTTTTCCTCCAAATGCATGGAAAAGGAAACAAAATTCAATATTTATAATATACCCAATATAATCCAAGTAGGGATTTTAAACCACCCAGGAAAATTGTGATATTCTCCACGTTGAAATATCACAAGAACATGGCTAAGACCCTACCAGGCTATGATTAAGTTAAATAAACTGCTTTTCTAGAAATAATGGGCATGAGACAACAGAGCAATAGCAGACTTTAAGTCAGGCCTACAAGTACCAGAGAAAGACAAAAAAGTAAAGTCAGGCATGACTATTGTTTGAACTTTCCTTACTTAGAAGCTTTTCTTTCTGGATATAGAAGGAAAATTATGGAAAACATAGCTGTAAAAAGACCTACACAAACGTTTATCTATCCCCTGCCAATTTAGGATTGCTTCCAACAGTGAGTTTTCTGGTGCTTTGTTCAAAAAGTTCCATTAACCAAGAGGGAACAGGTAAAATTCAAAGGCTCTACAACATGGCAGAGGAAGCCCCTCAAGGCTGTTCATTAGGTGACCTTTCTGGAGCCAGACTTCCCAAGAGAGTTCAGTACAGGCAAGCCAGGATTTTCAAGGAACTCAGACACCATGCCCAGACCTCATAAAAATCAAGCTGTTGATGCCACAGGCTGCAAACAGCTGATTAATTTGCTGAATTTTGCTTTTATTTTGGAACAAAGTTGAATTTTGAGAAATTGTTTCATGTTGCGCGTATTAAGCTCTCAAAAAACCCCCCAATAGTGTTAAAAAGGACTGAATCTATAATGAAGCCAGGTTTTGAAGTCGAGTACTTAGGATAATTTTTTGTTCCATGTACCCCTTGTTGTTTTGAAAGACTCATTTTCATATGGAAAAGAGAAGCACAACATTTTCTCCCTGTGAGCCATGCTCATGTGGTACCGCCAATTCTCATTACTTCTTTGTAAACCTTGTAATAGCCAGTTTTTTACTTTTTTCTGAAACCATGGTCCTGCATTTATATAGGAACATTGGCTTTCAATTAAAACAAGAAATATGCTTCTAGCCTTTGCATTTGTAGAAGAGGGCCAAGCCCATACAAAATGCTTAAGACAAACAAAAAAGAGGCCCCGGCTTGTTGATTATCTTTCCAACAAACATCACAATTTTGCAGGGCCAGGTTTACACTTTCTGAGCACGCAGGATTACTAGCAATACTCCTCAGTTTATATGCTTTAGCTCAAAGTCACAAACACATGAACATTTCAGCATGCAGTTTCTGCTCAATAATATAAAATGATGTCAACATGTTTCCTATACCACTGGCTAACGTCTACTTCACCTTTTCCACACAAGTAATCCCATCTAAGGCCACCAAGATTTAACACTCCATCTCCTACATCATGATTTCTTTACTACATAAATAAATATTTCAAATGGCAGATTTTCACAGTTCCCCCCCCAAATATCCCTTGGGGCATTTTCTCATTTCTCTAGAAACTCAGCAAGAAGCTGAAAACACTACTGGTGTACTTCAAGAATGATCTCTTTTAAGTTCTAGCCTCTGCTATATACTTCAGCAGCCTGGCATTTGATATGAAATCTGGTAAGAAAAAAACAGCTTCTTAGAAGATTTGGAGACTTCAACTTACGTAGAAGCCTGTTAAGCAGCACTGGATATTTGAGGGAGGGTAACTAAGTATGTAATAACTATTCCAGAAAAAAAAAGAAATCTTAATGCAGAATAGATGCAAACAGCAGGAGAGTCCACTGCTGGAAAGTAGTAAGATAAACATGACAATAATTACACAATCCAAAATTACAGTCCTTCTCATATGATCTTCAACCATGTGAAATCTGTTCCATGACTATTCAGTACATGTAAATGAATGCTGCAATGAAGCTCATACCAGTTCACATAAAGAAGGAGAGACATATCATACTGCACTTGGAGCATACACAAAGCTGAGCACAAGGCCAAAAGCCACTCAAGTGAAATGAGCAAAAGGAAGGCAAGAGTGGGAAAAAAGGTACCTTGATATAGTAATGTCACAGCCCAATCACGAAAGATCCACAGAGGGTTTTTTTAGATTTCAGAAGCTGAGCGTAGAAGAATGTACAGTTTAACACAACACACCTCTCTTTAACCTAGCCAGGTCAGCTACCATTAACAGGGAACTACTGTCACAGAAGCCTCAGCACATACGGCACACGAACAGCTGGAAGACTGGATATATAGGTCAGAGCTGGAGCTGCTGCTTCATTGTTGCTGGTACCACAAATAGTTCATTTAAACTCAGGTGCTGCTCTATTACTGCCAGAATTCTCAAGCTGTAAGTTTGGAGTGTTGCTTTTTAAAACCAGCCATCCCACTGTCACAATCCTGCGTGCATGTACTGTCTGAAACCAAGCCAGAGAGCAGTGCTTCTCATGCCAAAGCAGCCACCAGAAGTGCAAACAATTTAAAGAGTGAGAGCAGATTTTATTTTAATTTCTTTCCAAACTTCACTGCCTGATGAGGAAATCGATGAGTTCTCTCCGGCTTACTCTGCGCTGGTTTACTACGCAGCATGCATACAGACTGTGGGGTAACCCAGCAGTGAATCCTAAATCAGCACATTAAAAATATATTTGTACCTGATGAACACTTGCATTAGGCTTAACAGGCACCAAACTATACTGTCTGGCCTTGAGAGGCAAGAAAAGTACATTTATCTGGACCATCAGAAAGGCACCCTCAGGAAACAATCACTGTCTATAAATATCACTGAGGCAACTATAAAAATAAAGGGAATTATGGAGAGCCTCAGACCATGGCAGGAAAAGGATCAATGTCTGAAAGCTAAGGAAGGGGTGAAAAAATCAGTTAAGGATGTGCACTAAATTCTCAACAAGAAGGGAAAGAGGAAAATTATATACTCCTCATACCAAACAGTAGCAGGAATTTAGGCCAGACACATTATAAAGCACTTTCTGAGACCACATACATCAAATTAAAATAATATTTCTCAGAGCACCATTCAAAATATACTTAAGAAATGTCACACCAAGATGGTGCCCACAGAATACAGGCAGAAATAGCTAGAAATAACTGATTGTAGGCATCTTTTTTAGTCTGGTCTGAATGAGGTGAGAGTCCAGTGTTACCCACATCATACTTGGTGCAGTGCCACTCAATGCACCCAAACACAGAGCTGCAAAACATACAGAGTGCTCTGTACATTTAGGAACACAATTGCATTACTCTTCTGCCTTAAAATAAGCTGGTGCCATCTTCATCTCATTACATCAGGTGGTTCAGAAACTGGTTTTGCACTCTTAGTACTGGTTTAGATTAACTGAAAAGTAAAACCCACCTTTCTAACATACATTAGAAGTACACAGAACATATGTATACATTCTGTTTATATTCTCTCTACATATACCCATTTAGATTTGTCTCAATTGGGTGAAAAAAACCCAGCATGCACAAATAAGGTGGTTCCCTGTATTCCTGTTGTGCACCAAAAAACAGAGCCAGTATTAGCAAGAAATCTGATATAATACAGCTGCAGGAGCAGAAGGGTGCTGAAAAGAGTAAGAAAAAGAAGAAATGTGGACTAGCACAGTGAGTACTCAAAGACAGTAGAGCCTCACCATAAACCTCATCTGCTTTCAGCTGATGTAAGGAGAGCAGAGCTTTAAACTGCTGATCTGATCGATCATATCTCATCTGCCCAGAGAGCCAGACCTAACATTTCAAGTTATTTATATGCCCATTTTGAATTACTAAATCTATCCACTTAACTTAAGAGTGTCACTATGTCACATAATACCAATCTTTCACAGTCAGAGGGAGGACAAAATGTATGAAAACACCTCATATTCTTTGTAACTCCCTTCAGCAGCCTGGCACAATGTAGCTGATGAATACACTCAGCTGACTGACCTGTTCCTGTATTTCGATTTCCTTGGAATCAAGAATTTTCAAACCAGTTACAAACACCAAGGAACGTTACCAGACGAGTAACCATTTTTCTAGTCCTTTTGTCCTGTGAAAATGCTTCTTCTGGTACTTTGCAATCATCAAATATTGGGCATGAAATGTCGTACCTGGTCTGTGAAATAGTAAGGTCTGGTAAATCTTTCTTGCTTAATTATGGATTATGGCTTTCAAAATCCCTAACTTGGGCATGGCAGTGCTTTGATTCCAGTTGGCTAGCCTGTTAGAAGTAACTAGAAAGCACTAGTTACAGCTTACTTCAGCACATCTCATCAGCTGCTAACAAATCACTCTTGCAGTCATTCAATCACTGTGTGAAGCTCTTATTTTCCAGTGCAATTGCTCTCATTGATGTTAAACTAATCTGAGACAGATCTTTCAAATTAATTTTGCAGTGAAGACACAAGCTGAATGATAGAACATGATTTCCCCAAATGCATGGTGTGGTTAATGCCACAGTTGGGAAGACATGTACCAGTTTTATTTCCAGGAGTTGTTCCATCCACCAGACAAACCTCTTCCCATTCTTAAAGTGACAGCATGTATTATGATTTAATACAAGACTGGGCAGCCTGGGCAGCTGACCAAGTTAACAGCTTGCTTTTATCACTTTGGTTTTTTCTTCTCAAATTTAACAGTTGGAAGATTTTGAAATATGTCTGCAGATGAATCAACAGCTTAAATGGTTCAGTGAGCAAAATAATTGTATGGATTTTTTTTTTTGTCAGCATGGGGATTTTAACATATTTGTACTTTGCAGACATAACAAATTAGAGTAAAAGTAATTTCAGTTCTATTTTGGTTCCCTTTAGCTCTCATTTCTTAACCATATTTCTGCTGAAAGATTAATATTGAAATTAAGAAGCATAGCTCTACAAAAGCTAATGGAGCTCTGCTGATTTACATCAGCTTGAGATTCCAGCCCACATATTTTTCTTTAATTAGAAAGGTTCAGAGGCATAAACAGTGCAAACATTGTAAGTGCATGATGTTGTTCTCAAGATGGAGTTTAGAACTAGACAAAAGAATTCTAAAGTAGAAAAAATACGTGTGAATGATGCATTTCAACAAAGACAGAAGAAGTTCTCATGCTGTTTCATAACAACTACAAGACACAAATCAAGGACCTAAATTCCATAATGGACTGTGAGTACTCTGTCCATGTAAGGTCAGCAGCACAAGTCTAGCCCACCTGTTACAGAAGTTACTATTAATATTGGTCTCATTTCAAATTGACCTCTTCTTTTTAAAATCAGGGACCTATTTAAGTAGTATGATAAATCTCCTGTAATGACCTTACATAAAATAAAGTCACCAAGCAAAGATATATTTGTCTTTGCAGTTTATTTTACTGAAGACAGTTTGAGCTGTATCTAAACAGCAAAACTACATTCTACTAGATTACAGCACTATTTACACTGGGAAATAATTATATTTATGTATTATACCAGTGGTATGTTATATATATGGTAGGCAAAACAAAATTCTACATATTGAGAAACATATGTTGACATTTTAACCATTAATTATACTCAATGGGACTAGTGCCCTTTTCCAATGGATTCACACCATTAAGGTTAACAGTTTATGCACGTACTATAAAAACAGCACTGACAAAATAAAGGCTCTACTAAATTTTCAAAGCCACCATATAATGCTTTCTACACAACTGATGGGGAAAAGTACTGAGATATCCATGTCAGACTGGGCTCCTTATTTCAGTTTTTAATCAAGGCATTGTGGACACTCTGCTCTGCTAATTGTGTGGTGCACCAGTGATAGTCCTGGATAGGCGTGTTCTGAAGTACTTAGTCACTCTCTTAAAATGTGATGCCCCATCCAAAACGAATTTCTCATAGAAAGCAACTGCAATATGAGCCCTTAAGGAAGCAAGGGTAATGCCCGAATATTGGAGAATTCCAGCCATATCCAGTAACAAGCAGTGACAGCAGCCCAAGCTAAGCCTCATCCCTTTTACTTGAGGCAGCTGGGAATGTGATTGCCAGACTGAAATAGACTCCACCTTTTGTGGAAATATTTGGAGCACAGGAGATCATCAGAGGACTCAGACACAAGTGGTGTTTCACACTGGAAGAGGCCTGCGCTGGTGCCTGGATGTGACACGCCACATTGAGACTGGGCTGTGAATGGTGAAATTGTAAGGAAATGACAGATTCTGACACATACAGTAATAACTGTAGGCTTTAACAAATACCAGCAATATACAGTAATGACAGAAATGGCTGCAGCCAAGGAAGAGTGATGGGGTACTGTCCACAGGGCTCCTCTGCCACCTCTATCAAGCAGAAAGAAATTTGGTTGAAAACCTAAAGCAGGCACAGCTTCCAAGAAAAGGAGGATGGCACAGCTGTACCAACAGGCTGAGGTGTCAGCGGCAGCTGGAAGAGGCTGAGAAGGGGGTGGTAATTGTCTAAAATTAATGTGTAAAGAGGGAACACTTTACCCACGAATTGAACCAGGACTTGAACAATCACAGGACAAGTAGAACCTTTTTCTAATAATAAGTGCAGCTACATAAAGACAGACTAACCTTCCAAATAAAGCACTGGTAAAGGTATTGACAGCAAGAGTGCTTTAGGATATACGATACAGAATAATATTAATGACTACAGCAAAAAACCAACACAGTCTTGACAAAGTCACAGTTCTCCACACATTTGATATGCAATCAAATATTTGATTTTCCTACACCAAAAAAACCCACCCCATCTGGCATAGCTAAGGGTTAAGGGATACAGGAGGGAAGAGTTCAGAGGAGATGCAACAAAGCCAGTTTGTGTGCATTTGGTTTAAATGTCAGCTGCACTTTAAATAAGCCTTTAAACGTTACCATACTGACATGCCAGTGTGATCACAGGCCTGTATATATTACAAATAATCAAAGTAATAGCCTAATTCTGCAAGCAACTTTCTACAATTCAAATCCAACAAAGCAGAGCTGCTAATCACTTCACACAAAAGTCATGCCATCAATATGGCATGTTCTCCTTGTTATGAAAAGCTGAAGTAGTGGATTATCTTCACAGCATTCTTAAAACTCATTATAACATATACACAATTTGTGAAACATAAATACATAATACAACTAAGCATAATAGTTAATATCATAAAAACAAAAAGAAATCATAGACAACACTAGACAGGATTAAGAGATTACTGATAAAGTAATTGCTATGAGAGCAAAAGGCTTTAAGGAAAAAAGTAGCATGCAACAGAAGAATCACAGAATATTCTGAGTTGGAGGGGGCTCACAAGGATCAGTCCAACTCCTGGTGCTGCACAGGACCAACCCCAAGAGTCACACCATGTGCCCGAGAGTATCATCCAAACACTTCTTGAACTCTGTCAGGCTTGGTGCTGTGACCATTCCCTGGGGAGCCTGTCCCAGTGCCCAGCCACCCTTTGGGGGAAGAACCTTTATCTAATATCCAGCCTAAACCTCCCCTGACACAACTTCAGGGCATTACCGTCAGTTAAGTCACCACAGAGAAGCGATCAGTGCCTGCCCCTCGTCTTCCACTCATGAGGAAGTTGTAACTGCAATGAGATTTCCCTTTGGTCTCCTCCAGGCTGAACAGACCAAGTGCACTCAGGTGTTCCTCACACGGCTTCCCCACCAGACACTTCACCAGCCTTGCAGACCTCCTCTGGATGGTCTCCAATAGCTAACTATCTTTCCCATATTGCAGTGCCCCAAACTGCCCACAATATTCCAGGTGCAGAGCAGAGCGGGACAATTCCCTCCCCTCCCTCTCCTGGCTGGTGATGTTTTGCCTGATGCCCCCCAGGACAGGGTTGGCCCTCCTGGCTGCCAGGGCACTGCTGACTCACGTTCATCTTGCCATCTACCAGGACCATGAGGTCCCTTTCCACAGCATTTCTTTCCAGCATCTGTTCCCCAGTCTGTATGAACATCCGGGGTTGATGAACAGGAAGAAATCAGAGACTTTTTATGAAGACACAAAGAGTCAAGAAAGAGAAGACTGAAACAAGTGCAGAGCACACAGAGAGAAGTATAGAAAATTAAATGAGTGGGAAATTACACAAAACATGCACAGTAAGGAATAACTACTAAGAGGGAAAATGATGTGCCATTTTTGACTAAACATTCAGGGATGTGCTAATGAGACACGAAGACAACCAGGAAGAAAAGCCTGAAGATCTGAGAAGAGAAAAATGTGTGAGAAGCAGACACAGATACACGCACTTGAAAATTAACCATCAGAGAAGTTGTGATTGAAACCAGCAGAGCTGAAGATGTTATAAGGAAGACAAGGCAACAGAAAGAAGAAATACAAATTATGCCAACAGAAAAATTAAAAGGAGGTCAAGAAAACTATGAGTAAAGCTTAAGATATCCAATACAGCACAAGAACCAAGAAGACAAGGGGAAGAAACAGAGGCAGTGAGAGCAGTATCAGCAGAAATATACAGACAGATGAAGAACTGTCCCAGTGATCTCCCTAAAGACACGGACACACAAAAGAATCACAATTCCCCCACATATTTCATTAGGAGTGAACCTATGGGAAACACAGATGTTAAAAACATTTTAACTAAAACAGTCAAACTCTAATTCCCATCAAAGAACATGCAAAATTAACATGTAAAGAGCCTACTCGAACACTATCAGTCAGGTAAAACTTGCAGTTCAGAGCAGGTTACCTGCAAGACTCCAGTAACTTGCAATACTGATTTCTAAAACACAGTAAATTAAACCCAGCAGTATTTACTTAAACCAAATCATTATTATGGTGGCTTTTCCCTGAAAAATGACCATACATTTTGGCCCAACTCAACATAATTTTTCTTTAGATTTTAGAATCTTCTCTCTGCCAAAATTTAAATTACTTGTTGGCTGACATTTGAATGGTATTAATTAATAAACTGTAACAGTTAAGCTACTATTCTGTCCCCAACTCAGGCAATACCCCAAACACATAATCTTGATTAAACCATTTGGATTCAGGTCATTCAGATCACTCATTTCTCATCTCACATTTTGCCACTCCTGTTGATTGGCATGCAAAGAGGTTTTACAAGCAAAGATTTGGCAAATAATAGTATCTACATTAAACGCCAAGAAAATATTATGCAACTTATTATCAAACAGAAACTTGCCAGTAAGAATAAACAACTTCAAGACAACTATTGAGATGTAGGAGATCTGGATCATTTAGGTATTTGTTAGTTGGACTTGCTTTTACTTTGATCTTTGCAAAAGCTCAGCTAACAATACCAAACAGATGTGTGCTAGCTGCGTTTTGATTGTGTCTATGGTATGTGTGTGTATTTATTTTGGTGATTTCACTGAAAATACTTCCAACTTTAGAGATATCAAACATAATAGTCTCAAGATCTTGCCTCTTCCTTACACAGAAATTCAGGGGGGAAAAAAATACACTCTAATGTGAATACATGCTGTGCAGAGTCATGAAATAGCCCCTGTGGCCTCAGAGACAATAATATTAGACAACGCTACATTTCACGTTTTGAAGTGTTAAACCCCATGAAATCTGAGACTATCTAATTCTGTTATCATCTGCCTTTCTACCAGCAGAAAGAATCACTGAATTGCAGTGGCAAAACCAATACTGCTTTTTATCAGGTGAGTTGAAGCAGACTCTGACTACATTGAGCAAAAAATGCAGTTGAATGAACTGGAAGCATCATCTTCTACTTGGGCTTCTCTGAATTGCATAGCCTGGTAAAAACAGCATGTTAGCTCAGGTTTGAATCACTTGTGCTACCACATACAAGGAAACCTCCACTTAAATCAATATACTAACACATCTTCCCTCTCCTATTCAACCATATAAACTACATAACCTTCCCAAGGAGTGTCAAATGATTTGCTCTCTAGCTTTTCTTAAAACATAAAACAATCAATATAATGAGTTATCAGAGACATATCAGAAGACTGTGCTGTGCTGAATGACCGTATTTAAAAGCAATTTCACATCATAATAAGAAAGGAAGAACCCAACATTAAGGTAGGGTGAATGCTTTCACAGGGTATCAAATATCAAAGTTCTAATTATTAGAAATCTTGCAACGCTGTTTATGATGAACTAGGCCACTTAACTCCACTCTAAGTCTATTACAAAACTTCAGGGCAGGATGTGTCTTTGTGTGTTGTGTTGCACAGAAGGTATTTGTTCCAGTTCTATCCCACAGACAGTCTAGATGACCTGAAACTTGACTTCTGGCCCTATGTTTCTGTGACTGGAGGTGCAGAAAGTACATGTGGCTAATTTATTCAAATGCAGATGCCCTCCAAGAAATCTGAGTATCATGACCACAAATGCCTATTTCTGTGTAATTATCTGGCCTGATGTGCTGTCATTTCTCCACCTCTCAGTTTCACATTTCCATCTTGTCACCCATGCTCACCTCAGCCTCCCACCCTCTTTGCACCAAACTCGCTCTCAGACCTTTTCTAATTACACTTCTAAGCCATAGCCTGTGTCTCCAGCATTCATGGGACCTTCTTCCATCTCAGTCACTTTTCTATGTTTTATTTTAGACCCTAATCTTGGGAGTCACTTTAAAGCATGAGTAAACTTGCTTTCCCTAATAAGGAAGACATTGACACTTCCTATACTAAGGCAAAGTCTTGGGCTATGCCTTCTATTGAAAGCTGGGAGGGGGCATTCAGTAGGGCTAAGTATCTTTCTAGGTATCCTGTTTGGCATCTTGTAAACTTACAGACCCCTAGAAGTTAAAAAAAAATACAGGAGAGAATAATTTTTCAGGTTGCTTTTCATTTACTGAACTAGAACATATTTGAAAGTTGTTACGAAGCAAAGCTGTAAGAAAGCAATAAAGACTGCATTTGTGTTTTGATTTAGTTCTTTTTATTTCAAGAGATTGCTGGCCAGAGCAAGGACATATAACATTTTCTTACATATTTTTTCCAGTCTTTTCAACATACACCTCTTTTTTCTATTATGATATAGCCTCAAATAACTAATAACTCCCCCTTTCTATTACCATCTTTTAAAAGTTCTCAGAACTTTTTGTAACTCTGGTCACAACAGGATACAGAAGGACTGAGATAATAAGCTTTTGTCCCCTACAATAGAATGAAGCAATTAAGAAGTCAGAAGCATCATTCTTGGCCTTACAAAACTGCAGGACAGAAGAGGAAATCTTAGTAGCAAAGGAACGAAGACGCAAGTTCTCAAAGATGACTGGAGGATTTAGTCCTCCTTTGATTTTATTCAAACTGCATATCCAAATCCCTTTATCAACAGTTCAGATTTCAGCTAGCAAGTTCAGATTCCATGATACTAGAGGGAAAATGTCTAAAATTCTAATTTCCATGTGTACTGTAATGTAACATAATGCAAGATACTACACTCCAGTGGTCTAACAAGAAATTCCACAAAGACTCTGAATGTTTTCAAGTAAAATAACCAACTTAAATATTTCTAACATGCCAATTACCTCAGAAATCAATTGCAAATGCCATGTAAAACAGAATAAATATCTACAGCTGAAAAGCTGCAATACTGACAGTCTAAGACTTCATTTCCTAGTACTGTATGCAAAGAATCAGAATCTCTAACATAAGATCAAGGATCAATATAAATCCTGTAGTGCTTCTACTATTCCCTTTCGAGAGAATCTGGAATAAAAAATAAAGTGCCAATATACAGTTTATCTTTGGAAGAAAGCATTAACTCGCTAGGAGTAAGAATTGCAAAGCTTATGTATTACAGCACCACCTGGTGTGGATTGCCATGGATACAGATTGCAAGTGGACAAAACCTACCAGGTCATCTAATTTCGTGTCAACCACTGCAGAATACATCACTATAGCATAGCTTTGGTGCTGTCCATTTTCTTTTTCACTTTAAATTATTTGTTTTGGAAGACATAATTCATATCTACTCAGATTTCTGAGCAATATTTCATGCAGAAGGCGCTCATAAAATTCCAGTCACAAGACTGATTTAATTAATTAAACAAGACAGTTTTAATTAACAAATACACTGTTTGTAAATCCTCTGACTTCCCACTTCATGATGACTGTCAAGTATGCAAGACAACACGCTGCTATCTTCTTAGAAATGAAAGTTTATTAAGTGTTGAAAGCAGAAAAATGTGGAGTCTCGATGTGAAAACGTAAGGTGGATTAGCAAAGATCAAGATACAAAGCAGCATGACCCTTCAAATCCTATGAGAGAAGATCTTTCTATCAGGTGATGAAGGGGCATTCTGCTGAGATTACAAAGAGGATTACACAGCACACTTAATTGCATTGTGCTTACCTGTTTACATGCTTAGCTGCTTGGCAAATCATAAAAGATAAATTAATTCTCTCATCATTCTATCAATATTAGGATAGACTGCCTTAGCAAAGCCTGTCTGGAACACTCAAAAATGTCTTAAGTATCTGGTACAGAGGCACCCAGTGCATTGCTTTATGAAGTGTTCTGTTTCCCTCCAGCTTCCTCTGCTAAAAAAAGAAACATTACTGTATGACACACAGAAGCCAAAAAACAAGAGGCCTTATTTACCTATTCTGTTGTCATAAATGAAGAATTGCATGAAATTCAATAGAATGTGAACTGGTATAGCTTAACAGAAAGTCTGCCCAAAAGCATCTACTCCATCAACCAGACGGTTCCCTTGCCAAGGACAAGAAATGGGTTGGTGTGCTCAGCTACATCAGCTCTCTTTGTCACGCACATATTTGAGTGCTTATGTTTACTCTTTGTCCCAGGCTACTGGTAGGTACAGAGCACGCCAGCATCTCTCTAGTCAAACAAAAGGGCTGAAATTTAGCATAGAATGTAGAAATCTTATTTAATCTGCAAAATTCTAGTATCTAAATATTCCGCAAACTGGATTTTCCTGTACAGATTAATCCACTGTCCCCCATTCTGTGAAGGGAAGAGCATTCTTGACAACAAATAACAATGCAACCTTCATGAATAAGCTGGTACATCTCACTATAAATATGTACAAAAGAAAAGGTAAAACTAAGACAGAAAGATGGACACAGCTGCTTTCTAAAACACTCAGTAGTAATATCATCAATACTCTTGCTCTGTCATTGCCATGAGTTTGGATGAAGGCCAAGCAACTTGCAGACAGGCCTTTCTTTACAATCAGAAGCTTGCTGAGTTTCTAATTACCTCTCAAATCCTGCCAGACACTTTTGGCAATTTTTAAATGGATTTTTTGTAATTGCAATGCCATTACAAAAAGGAATCTGATAAGCTAAATCACTTCCATAAGTTGTGAGTCTGTATGCAAAAAGCTTGTGCACACACATCACCCATTGTCCTGTACGATTACCTCCTGAAAACAGACTGAGCATTAACACTGTCACTCAAGCTGAAACAGCCTAAAGGAACCAGTAAACTTCTTTCATTACAGTTTTAATTTTGAAGATCTATTACCCAAAAGACACCACCTGCCAAATTCTTCTGAAATACAGGGCGGTATGTTTCAAAGAAAGAAAAATCATGAATGTTAGTCACAAATACACACTATGCTCAAGTGGCAATTGAAAATTCATTTTGCTGTGTGCTTATCCCCTTCATTTCTCATTTTAAGTTTCGCTTAGGATCGGTCTTTGCTTATTTTTCAGCTTCTTTCTTTTGAGGTTGAAAATATGTGTTGCCAGAATATCATCAACTGCCAGCAACTAAATTAGGTAAAACAATATCAGGCAATTTTGAAAATAATTTTCAAAGAAACTACTTCCTCTGCAAGAAAATTAAATGAGCAAAATATCTGTAAATCCTTGTCAGTATACTGAAAACCAATTAGGTCTATGCTTTTGATAAAGTAAGCTGACAAGAACCTTTCACCTCTTCTGTAAGATCCAATTTGCCTTGGAAATTTCTAATTTCTCTTTTGATATACAAAACAAAAAAAGAAAAAAAGACAAAATGAAAGACCAAGTCATTTTGGACTTGTACTAATGAATAATGTATATCATTATTCCAAACACTGTATAAATTTTCTAAATCTAAACTTATAGTTGATCAAACATTCCTTCAAAGTTACCATAAAAAATAACTCAAGGATGCTTTTTTACCAGAATTAGTACAAACTGCCTTGGAAAAAATGTTCCCACCTTATCCATCACTACTTTTGGTGTTAGAAGGGAGAAAGCAAGCCATTTAGTTTCTCAATAGAATTAGACACTTCAGGAAGGCTGAAACCTTTAAACAATAAAAAAGACTCAACTGAGATTGGTTGTATGTCCAAGAATCTGAACAGCTGCAGTCCTCCAAAAGGAAGAAGCAGAGTGCCCATTTTCTCAGTCACTCCTTAAATTTAATTTCAGTGTGTTTTCCCATTTCCTGAGAACCAAGTCACAAAACTAAAAAGAAGAGAAAATATCAAGCAGTGATCTGCTTTCTCGTGCTGGACAAGACTTTTTTTTACAATCAAGTTTCTAAATGCTAACCACTGTTCTTCCAAAGAGAAGAAACTGGTGTGGTTGCTTTTAAATGGTCCTTTGATAAGGGTTGATTTTTTTCAGTGCTCTCCCAATATTCAAATCAGAAATGTAATATTGTTTGTCCTCTGAGTATTTCAGATCAAATTAGCAAACATGCAAAACCCAGTGAGGTGATATCCTAGAATAAGATTCTATCACAGCAAATGCTTTTTCCCCTGTTTTCCAATTAGTTTTTATAGATTTGCACATTTTGAAGCAAGAAAGGACCTTTCTGATCAAGTATCTTAATTTTTTATTAAGCCTACTGCAGGATCGGCTGTGCCAAGAAACCCCACATAATCATTTGTTTATTAATCCCCTGGGGATTTAGAGACAATACATTATGTTGCTAAGTAATCTATTTTGAAGCCGGATTATGCTCATTGTTAAAACATTCATTTGCTTTTTACTGTGAAATTATCGTAGACTCGATGGTGATTTCCATTTCCTGCCAGATGAAAACACCAGTTTTTCAAAGACTTCAGGACAGTTATACTCCTTTATATCAGGTAAGGATCTCATATCCCTCGGTATAGTTCAGCATCATTACATTACTGCTTAAGACATGATGAGATATAAAATTACAGAATTTTCAACAACTTATCAAATAAATTATTTCAAATTTCTAGCAAGCATATGGGCATTCAGGCAGTCGGTTCTGTAACGAGAAAAAAGATGTTGGGCTATTTTGGTCAGGTATGGGTATTCCTGTGGCCCTGAGTCACAAGGACAGACACAAGCTTATCTTCAGAAATGATTCTAAAAAGCAGGTTCTGTTCCTGACAAGGGCTCTTGCTGGTTAATGCAGTATATTTAGATTTTATAAAGACAAAGAGGGTTATATTTTGGTGCTAAAAAAATCTTATTACACTAGAATAACTTAGTTGCAGACTCAAACATCACTGTACAAACATAATTACCAAATGCAACAAACAATTCACTTGTTATTTAGGTAAAATAGCAGTTACCCAAGTCTTACATACATGAAGCAGCTATTTTATCTGCACTCTCCTTCACTGTTTCAGAAGGGAAATTATCTGCTGTACAACTGTTTCTGATTTGCAGTTCAGATATGGAGAGGAACCACAGCTAAATGGTTGCACTAAGACTGGAAAGAGTCCATGGCTTGCAGTTTCCCTCGGCAGGAATGGCTGCTGCCCTCCATACGATGCCATCAGGCTGATGGTGAGATGCTGAACCCCAGCTACACCACTCAAGTGTCACAATTGTAAAAACTGTAAATGGAGAAAACAGCTCAATCCAAAAAACTGTATATCCTCAGAATCATCTCAGGCTGGTGGGATAATGGCACATTTTTAATAAAATGTCAAACTCTGCCATCAAGCACATAAGTATGAATAATTTTAATAAGGAAAATGTAGGCTACAGTTTACATCATAAACTTTCAATACTGAGAACAAGAACATTTCAAAAGTGAGGATTTCAACATCAAGAGAAAAAATATATCTGAATTAGCTAATAGCAATTAATTACTAACCAATTTTTAATATGCATATGAATCAAAACCATCTTGACTGCTGTGTTTACATGTTTTAGCTGTTTTCCATATCTGAAAATAACAGTGCTGAAGTTGCAAGCACGAATGGTTACAGACCCAGAAGGAGTACAGGAGGAATAAATATTGGAAATGAAAGAAAGGATAAAATTTAGAGAAAACGGGGAAATGGTCAGATTCAGCCACTCAGCAGTAGCTTCTACATTAGTAGAGGGATAAAATAGAGTGAAACACTGGGAGAGTGTATGTGGGGGAGGGAAACCCCACAGGTTTGCTGAAAAATAGGCCTTCCCAAATACATTTGTTAGCATGGTTAGTTCCCCCCATTTCTGATTATGTTAAAAAGATGTGGTGTTTGACTACAAGAGAGATGAGAAAGAGCCATAAGCTGTCTCTCTCCTGAGGTCTCACCAAAGGTGACAGCTTGAGTGAACAGAAGCAAAGTTTCCAATACTTCTGGAGAAGAGACAATTTAGGTTTCAATGACAGTCAGGAAACAACTCAAAAAGGAAGATGTACGAGTCACTGCCACGAAGATGGCAGTGAAATAGTGAAGACAAAAAAGACTATCAATGACAGACATCTGAGGGATCCCAAAGGACGACAGCAGTGACAAATAACTTCAGGGGAAAAAAAACTGAATAGTACTTTAAAACAAACAAAAATGTCATTTACATGCTCTGAGAAGGTCCTTCAAATAAGCATATTTAATAGAGAAATAGGTGCAGAGATCCTGCTCTTCTCATGCACCAACACTCTTTCCAGCCTCTTCAGCTAGATGGCTAGATGTACAAGGATTCTCTGTAAATAATTCCAGAGAGCTAACTGAGAACTAGGCACTACTGTCAAGAGACACTTAGAAGTACTTAAGGGCTAGAGAGAGACATACACAAGCTTGAACAGCTACTAGAACACCTAAACTAGTTACTCATGGATTTAAACAAGAGTTAAGCCTTTTAGTAAGTGTGGAGCATAACTATGGCACAGGAGTCCAGGTTATTCTGGAGATTAAAAATACTTCTAACTGCAAAGAGAATGTGTATCAAATAGACCAGCATTACTTCTTATCGTTGCAGTACCAGCATTCTACTAACAATAAAAATCAAGCTGTTTCCTTAAACAAAATGCTTATGCACCTCAATTATTACATACAACCAAATAATGGGAGCCACAGTGTGGCCAAGAGTGGTAAAGCTAGTAATAAGATAAAATAAATCTGTAATGTTCCTTAGTTACAAAGAGAGTTTCATCTTAAAGCCCCAACAGCGCTTCCACCATTGGCCCAAGCTTTAAGTCATGAAATAAAATTCCACACTAAACCCTGGCTGAATGTAGCCAAACGGAGCTTTGATGCAACATAAAATAGACTCAATTTCATAGACAATGAAGCCCAACATCTTTCTAACAGGCAGGAGAGAAACAGCTGCAGACAGATCTCATCTAATGCTGAAGGCACTGTACATAATTGCAACGCCTAGACATGCAGAGAGCAGCGAGAATTCTGTCTTCGCTTTAATTCTTTGCTTCCAGTGGCTTTGGTATACTGGATGCCAAGGAATGTTTGATTGATGAAACTGAGTAGATTTCAAAAATTCTGCTTAGATGGAGAAATCCTTGTCCACTGCAATATAAGAACCAACATTTTACACATAATCTGCTCAATAAAAGGAAGGAAACTGAGTGATCCTCAGATACAGAGTCTCTGAAATGTATTGTCATTCCCCAGAAGACAAACATTATATCCAGTGTACCAACCTACAAAATGAAGAGTTGTATTTGACTGACTTTGTTACAACCTATATAGTATGTTGAGCTGAATCAAGAGAAGAAACTAATAACCTAGCAGTAGTTTTCAGTGACAAAAAAAAAGTTGAGTATAAACACCTGGGTATAACTTTGATGCTTGCATTTCTTTATTGCATTGTTTCAACAAAGCACTAAAATTGAACATAACAGTAGCTTAAATAGTATCTATGAACATTTTTTAAATGGGCCCTAAGGCAGTGTCTATGTGTAGAGAAGGCCCATATCTCGAATGAAAAGACAATTACTGAGTAGAATGCTTCCCAGACCAACATGATTCTAAGCTCATCTTCAAAATGGCAACAATGGCCTCAACTAAATCACATACTTGCTGGTAACACATTTACAAACTTTTCACTGTTCAATATTCAGAGCCTCCTCGTATTGTCACGGAGCTATTTCAAATGGAAAATTTTCATGTCCATGTCATCAGAAAAAAATTATCTGCAAGACTACTGATTTTTTTTAATGTGACACAGAAAGTAATGTGTTGGTATTATTTATGCCTTTAAAAATTGCTAATTTCTGCAAGAACCTAACAACCTTTCAAAGCTCTAGATGCTAAAGAAGATAGCGTTTGCAAACTCTATTCACTAGATAGGAGAAAAAAGGAAAATAAAACATCATAGTAACAAAGGATGTGGATACAGCTCTGTTCTGTCTGTAAGTACATGGTCACTTGATATATCTGCATGACTGTGTTTACCAGAGCTGTTGAAAAAATGTTTATCCTTAAAAAGTACATCCTGAGTATGGAACAGTTCATATTTGAAATATCCTTGATTAAGTCAGGAATTAAGAGGCTCATGATCTTCAGATTTCAAAATATAGTATTTATTAAATCTACACTTGGTATCTACTCTCCTAGAAAGCTGAAGTCATTCTATTGCTTTTAATGTCTCTGGAGTTACACCTCAGAGCAGGGTCCCTCAGTCCTTGGTTTATCCGGGTCAGGGAGGGAGAAAGAAGAATCACATATAGGCTCACATTTTTTTGGAAGTCCCCAGATTAGCCTTTCTAGGTGGTGTTGCACCAGTGCTGTTACTCCACATGTAATTTAAAAAAACCCCAAGTCTCAGGTGGTGGCAACATTGGAGGAGAAAGTTCTTGTCTTGCCTTGCCACACAATTTCTTTCTGTTCTTTTTCTGCCCACCATCCAAGCTGTGCATGTACATCTATGCTGAGATGCCTTCAAACAAAGACAGTTCTTTATGCAGAACTTTACCTGAGCTGCTTTACAGCACAGCAAACGTAGCAGTAAACAGGAGTAAGGAGTCATAAACAAGAGGTCAAAGATTAGGTCTTCTCGAGTCAGTTTTATCACTGTAGCCAGCATCTCACAGGAGCTTTAAGATTTCACATACTTCAACACAAATCCTAGCCAGCTGCACTGCACCAGAAGTAGCAGCCTAGCACCATACTCTTGCCTAAGGTCAGGTCCTGACAGATTGCTTGTACAGGCATATGGGAAACTGTATAAATCCCTTTTACTCGCCCATACGGGCACAAACACTATAAAAAGAAAAACAGGGTCTGCTATAAATCTCCATGTCTTTTATGAGGTTAGATGGATTTTCTTCTCTCATTCAGCTGTGTCCTATGTAATGACTGTGGACATAACTGTGTAATGGATGTGTGATATCCAGTCATGTGTATGCAATTAATGCACATTTCAGCAATTGTGTGTACGAGCACCTCGCACTACATTTTCTTATGCTATCAGCATTTCTCGTGTATATATATGACCAGAAAGCACAGTATGAACAGAATCAAAACACCCCCTTTATAAGCTGAAAAATATTATGTTGAGAACAATTTCAGCTAGATGCTTTACCACTGTAAGATAGCACATCAAGTAATCTGTAGTAGTAACAAACAGCAGGCATTATCTTGCTTACAGTACAGTAGGTACACTGTTTCAAGAGACATTTGGAAAATGGTTCACAATTACAATGCTTTTTAGATCAAAATGTACTCCGCAATTTCTTCTCTTTTAGCATGTGTTCACAGATGACTCAATTTTCTGACAAATACTTATTCAATACTTTTGCTTAAATAGAAAAATCAGTGAGAAAAACAGAAAAATACTGATGAGTGATCCCTAACAAGGGTAAGGTGCATACACCTTTTTCTTTGCTTTCTGCAAGCTCCAAGTGTCTGATTTATTGTCTGCTGGCCAGTTCTGCAGATACTACATGATCTGTAGAGGGACTTGGCGAGAGCCTGGGAGGAATAGTTGGAATGAGATCAATAGTTCATGCAAGAAGAAACCTCCAGCTTTGGCTGTAAACTCAGAAGAAATGAACTGGTGACATGACATTCAGTCCTGAAGATTAAAAGCACTGCTCTATGCTAATCTTGAGCATAATCCTATGTATGCATGGAACACATCATTGTTACAAGATAGATTTTGTTTCTTCTTCCACAAGCAGTCTTTCTTTTCAATGCTATTGTTTCATGGTTTGGGAACATGCATCCCTCTCCCACAGTAACATCAGTTCAAAGATAAGAAATTAAATTTTCTCCAAGCTCTCTGTTTAAGAACACTCAAATTTCCTACGTTCAGCAGAGCCTGTTAACAACATGCTTAAATGCTCCCCTGAATTACGGCCATAAATAAATTATTTATTGCCTGAGATCAAGCTGGCAGCTTATTTTAAGATATTTCCTTAAAACATCCACAGATGTAGATTTATATAATTAAGCTCTTTTAGAACATTTAATGAGGCTGTAAAAATGTACTAATAGTAATTCGTCACTTGAAAGCTTGTGCTGTTGGACTTACAGTTACTAAGGCTGCCTGCTCAGTAGAACAAGGGCACAGGAAAACACCTATTTGTGAAAAAAATAGCATTTTCTAAACATTTTACTTAAGAACTATTTTACTTTAATAACTAGAGTAAACAAAACCACAGTAGGATTTTATCTGTATTCACTTGATGACTTCTATTACCCACTAGCAGATACAAACATTGGAAACACTAACAAAATGTTCACTCAATTCCTATTCTGTTCCTGCTTGGGCCCCTCACCACACACGGACACATCAGTGACAGCAGGTATGTGACATATTGCACAGGATCTTGCAGCTGGGCAAACTAGCCCTATGGGATTTTAGATAATTATGCCAGAGAAACAGAGAATACCAAGTTGGAAGTGGACCTGAAGGATCATCTGGTCCAGCCTTTCTTGGCAAAAGCACAGTTTAGATACGACCCAGCACCCTGTCCGGACAAATCTTAAAAGTGTTCAATATTTGAGAATTCATCGCACAGTTTTCTTAGCCTTTCCTCATGACAGGCTTCCCAGTCCTTGTGTCATCTTTGTGGCCCTTCTCTGGACCCTCTCCAGCCTGTGCACAGCATTTTTGCATAGTGGGGACCAAAACTGAATGAATATATTCCAGGTGTTGCCTGACAAGTGCTGAGAAGAGTGAGATAATGACTTCTTTATTTCTGCTGGTGATGCCCTTGTTGATAAAAACCTGCAGGCTCTCCTTTTTAGCAGCAGTGCAATGTTCACTCATAGTGAGCTTGTCCAGGTCCCCTTCCACAGAGCTGCTCCCCAGCTGGGTAGATCTCAACCTGTGCTGCACGCACTCCTGGAATATGTTTTCCCAGGTGCAAGACGTTATACCTCTTGTAGAGCTTCCTAAAGTTCTTTTTAACAGACTCTTCCGGCCTATCCAGGTCATCCTGCAGGGTGGCTCTCTCTTCTGAAGCATTCACTTCCCCACCCAGTTTGGTATTATCAGTGAACTTCACCAGGTGGAATGATCCCATCCTCTAGGTCACTTATTAAGTGCCCAGTATTGATCACCAGTGGACTCCACTTGTGACAGGCTGCTGGTTAGAAAAGGAGCTACTTACCCCTCCACTCTGGGTGCTGCCTCTCAGCCAGTTCCCCACCCACCACACAGACCACTTCTCCAGACATGAACACATCAGCTGCTCCAGGAGGAGGCTGGGGGAAACCATATCAAAAGCCTTGGAGAAATCCAGGTAGACAAAGCCCACTACTCACCCCACATCAGCCAAGTGGGTTACTTTGTCATAGACGGTGACCGAGTTTGTCATGCACAATTCATCCCTTGCTGAATCCATGCTGTCTTTTCCCAATCATGTGCTTCATCTGACCTGTGACAGCCTCCAAGAGGACTCATTCCGTAACTTTCCCAGGGACTGAAGAAAGACCGATGTGTCTGATTTCCTTGATCCTCCTTTAAGGCCGTCTTGTAGATGGGGGTGACATTAGCCTTCTTCCTTTCTGGGATGTCCCCTGATGTCCACAACTTCTCTAAGATTATGGAGAGTGGCCTCACAATGACATCAGCCTGCTCTCTTAACTACCTTGGGCAGATACTGTCAAGGCCCATCAATTTGTATGGGTCAAGCAGCACAGCTCGCTTTTGCAATCTTGCCTCTCAGAGTTCAAAATTTAGAGTTCTTTCCCAAGGAAATCTATATTTAACAAGCACTTCAGGGCATACAATTTACATACAAGTGTCCAGAATCATAAAATTAATGCTGACCACTGAATGCCTGAAAAGGACAGGCTTAGTTGCTGTTCCAAAGGTAAGAGGACATAATGGAAATGCTCTGCTACAGCAGAGAAACATGCTATAAGCACCATTCTTGAGTGTGTCTACTCAGCTACTATGTTTCCATTTATTATTTTATTAGTTTGTCTGGTCAGACAAATTTCTACTTCCTGTGCTACAGTGCACCCATCTGACTGATATGGGGTGGACTTGCTTTTCACAGAGGGGAGAACACAGAACATGGTAGCACTCTGAAGACTATGAAGAAAACAAGATATTTCAGCTTTGATGTTCAATAAACATGCACACCTCCTTACAGAAAAAAAACCCACATATAATATTCATTTTCTAGTCAAATACACTCAACCAGGACATATATGCTACTGAACAGACAGAACCATGTCAGTACTCATACATGAGCCAGGGAGGTGATGGGCATTCCCCAGAAAGGGATAAGATAAATGAGTGAACATGAGGGGCAGCTGCAGGTATAGAGGGAGAGAGGCATAAACAGCACCACATCAATTTCCTGTGATGGCCCAATTTCCTTAGACTTCCATTAAATGCACTCTCTCAGTTCAATTCCTCAAGTTAAAAAAAGCATTTCACACTACAGTAAATGCTCAGAGTTTATTACAGTTGCTTCCATTCTTTGAATGGAAGAAGCATTGCTACATGTGCCCAAAAATTCTGAGGTCTAATTACTGCCTAAGCAACTCAGCTGTAAGACACTTGGCAAGTGAAACCAATAGGCAATGAGACATGCAGAAAGCCTGCAGTCCATGCACATTAGTAACATTCCACACAGGAGGTAGCGATAATGTACAATGAGGTTGTAATGATTGGGAATTGTTTAAAGATATAATTCAAAAATATATAGTATGAAGGAGATATACAATGCTGCTACTGAGAGATGAAGTGTGCATGCTCAGAAGACGAACAAGAAATTAATAAAAAAGCACTCAGAGGTGCACTGTAGAAGGCAACAACCAGTAAGATGATGGATGATATAGTGTCTAAGGAACAGTCTTGGCTTTTGTACACTTGGACTTCTGAAGAACTGAATCCTTCAGTGCAGGTTTCAGTCATGAGAGAAGAGCACTGAGCTTCTGGCTGGGGCACTGAGCGACAGCAGCACTGGTGGCTGGGCTGCCTGACTAAAGCAACCTGCATGGCAAATTTGGTGATGAACAGCATTTGAGGAGTGAGTCAGCAATGTAAAGAAATACCATGCAATACCAAATTAAGAAAGAAGTTGGTCACATTTCTTTCTACCATCTTAGCTGGGTCTTTACCAAAATGTACTTAAAATTGTGTCTCTGCAGATTGAATTTCACTCACATACACTGACTATGCAGGATGCTTGATTTAGAACAGAAAAGTAAGACAAACCAAATTTATCTGACTATCAGTGTGCAAGGTATTTGGGATGCTTGTCTCCACTAAGGGTAAACATGGTCTGCATGACTAACAGTCTCAATTTTAAGTGGTTAACGTCACATGAAAGTTACACTCATCATAAGCAACCAATATAGCATGCATTACAGGGAACCAAACTTTTGATGGTAAGTGCTCACTACTGCCTGAAGAGCCAAATATTCAACAGTTTAAAAAAACCAAAAAAACACTGTCATTACTGTTTTTGAATGGGTGAATAGTGTTTAAAATCTGCAGCTAAAATATCTATAGCATAAGACGTGGTATGTCATTTGAAATATCTGTAATTTTGTCATGAAGTATTTTCACGGAGGAGTTATTTCAAGTGCAATGTTCAATTTGAGAAAAAAATTGAAGTATCTTGGGTATAACATAACTGCCTAAGTGTCAAGTATTCTGTGGTTATGACTGTCTTTCTGTTTGTAGTATTCTGGAGCTTCCATTACTGTAGCAAAGCATTTCTGTCTAATACACAAAACTTCATTGTACTCTTGTAAGACAAAAAGTATTTCTAGTCAAACTCCATAAATGAGGCCTGTAAAATGGAAGATTAGACCAGAGCCACCAAATTTAGGGCTAAAACAGGATTAATACAGAGCCGGAGCAAACAAATGATCCAGAAAGTTTGTGTTAGCAGTCACCTATCCCTGGAGGAAGCAGGAATTCAGCGCCTCCCTGTTTATCTTACAGGGTCCCTAGGCAATTTCCCCTGCACAGAGCTACTACCTTCATGTGGGGGAAAGAGCCAGCTGGCTTTTCCCTGAGCAACACCACTCTGAGTAACAGGGCAAAACAGCACCAAGATCTGCCAAAGCCTCTAGAGAGACTAGATTGATTCAGTGAGCTCCAAGTACTCCTTACACACCTCAGTAGGGCTGAATTCAGCACAAGACACTGGTGCTAGGGCCATTTTCAGTTAACAAGTTAAACCTAAATCCTTCCATTTCCAGACTAGCATTCTCATATTTCACTGGTCAGTAATTCTGTTCTTAAAAGAAAAAAAAAAAAAAGAACCAAAAACCAGAAGATATGGATTGCAACTGTCTCAACTACAGACTAAAAGTTGATTCATATGGTGTAACAGTTTTACATCTTTGCACATAAACTAATAAGTCAGTGGAAAAGGAGTGAGAAAGTGTTGCTAGCAAGGCAAAACAGCTTCACAGTTCCCAACCTGCTCCACAAGAACCTTTTGAACATGAGTCTTCTCCTACAATGAGAGACTTTTGGTCTCTGCAGCCTCACTGTCCCTGGACATTGCTTGTGCTTACTGTGTAAGATTCTGTAGTGAGGGAAACTCATCCAGTCCTACCTGAGGCACTTGGCAGAAGCTCATTTTGTGTTCAGAAGTCCTCACTGGCTTCACTGGACGAGCTGCAAGTATGATTTGGGATTTGAGACCTACATTACTTCAGAGAGAAAATGCAGTTCTTCTAAAACACTGCAGAAAGTTTTATTTAACTTTTCCCCTACTGCTGAAGTGCCAACATGTCCAGGTACCTAGGGATGTACTTACTGAGATTGTCAAAGACATCTAACTTCAATTGAGATCCGGAGAACTGAGAACATTTACTCCAAAGATTTCACAGAGAATTTGTCTATAAGTATGGAGGCTTTTAAAATCCCACTCTACACCCCATTTCCCTCTCCTGTTCAAGAGAATTTTCCTTACTGGCTTTTATGAGAATTGAATCCATTAGTTTTCAGTAATATATCCAGTTATTTCACTGTCAGAGAAACCATTTCTACAGACAGGGGTACAACTCACAGTACAAGAACATTTTGCTTTATTACACTGCTAGTATCAATTCCATAGCTTTGGATGCACAGAAATAGGTAAAGAAATTAATCTTTAAGGGGGAGACAGCACTTTCAGACCATACAGAACACTTGCTCATGTCATCTGGCACATTTCCACAGGCCAAGGACAACAAACAGCCTCAAGCAGAGAGATTTACAGTTTCTGCTTTACCATCCAAAGTCACCTACCAAGATCCAAGGTACTTCTGTGCACTAGATAGCACAGTAAGATTGCCTGGAAGTAATTAGTTTTCATCATCTGAGAGGGAAACACTTCAAGCAATGGCTACTTTGCTTTCTACCAGATAAATTAGTCTCACTGTGATCTTTTTCAGATGTATAACCCATGAATTTTAAGTTGGTTGTAAAAGTGCACAGAAATGCAGCTCAGTATCTCCCATCTGTGTGAATTTAAACACTCTTCTTGAACAGCAATTATAATAGTTTTGAAATGTCCTTTACCTTGGTTCCCTTCCTTCCTCCTCCTTACCTATACACTCTCTAATAGTTTTGATGACACAGGAATATTTCAGTACCTTAACAATTAAATTGAACATATCAATTTTTTTCACGATGTATTTAGTGGAGAAAATACAAACACCTGAGAGTAACACTGTGATTTTGTATTATATACTATCAGAACAGAGTTTCTCTGTTTAAAATTATTAATAAGCTTCACAGACTGCTACTAGTCCAATTGTGAAAGAAAAGTTTTTTCACCAAAAAAAATTATGAGAAAACTAATTTTTTTTCTCTTTTATAAGGTGCATTAGTAACATGAATTAAGAGTAACGGTTGAGATGCCAAAAAAAAGGATATTTCTCTCAGTGGAATTAAGATTTTAATACTTTGCCTTTGATCTGAATTACACAGTATTCTTTAAATCCAAGAGCACAGAATTCCAGACTTCCGTAAATAACCTGGAGCTTGCTAGCACAAATCTGTCAACTAACAAATCCCTCTTCATCTCTCCAAAGGCTGCATTTTCAAAGGTCATTAGATGGTCAGCTCACACACTAGATTTACAGTCCATGTAAATATAATAGACAAAGGACAAGTAAAAGCTCCACTCCCCATTTCAAGTAGCAGTGCTCCTTAAGAGTGTAAATCAGAGAACCTGCATGCAGGTAGTGAAGATAACAACACCAAGATGCTCCCTTCCTCTAGATGAAGCAGTCCAGTGCTGCATTTATAGTGTTTGGAGAAGTCCTACTGATGTAAACAGTGGATTAGGAAGGGCCAGTGGGGCCACAACACTAAAACACTCCATTGAAGGAAAAAAACCCAACAAACTCAAAAACATTGATTCCTGCATGAGTCTAAGTCCCTATTTTGTCTAAACACAGGCTGAAACTTGGCTGATCCTTCCTGATGGGTACTCACGGCATTGGAAACGTCTCAGTTCAAAACAAGATCAACAACTTGAAGTCAATCACATGTTCAGTGTTAAAGTTCCGCACAAATGTTGCACTAAATCAGAGTACCTGCTCTAGTGAGCCAAGTGAAATCATGAAATAGATCCAACTTCAGCACACTTAAATATCTGCCCTTCAGACTGAAATGAATACACTGTAGTACAGAGTGTTGTAACAAACTTCCAGTTCTAGACAGTGTTGTCCCACGCAGAAATATTCCCCTCCAGGTACTGCCATTTGTATGCTGGTACCTCAACTGCAGAACTCCATTCTGCAGTTTCCATTTCCAAAGAGGGGACCAGGAAAATGTCAATTAAATGAAAAAATAATCCAGACATCAATAGTAAATAAATACAAAACTTTAAATCTAGCCATACATTTAGACTAACTTTGAGAGAGTGGACTACTTCTGTAATACTGAAGTGCAACCATGTTTGTGTGGGTCATTTCACTTTAGCTGTCTCTCCAGCCTGTCCTCAACACTATGTGGGAGGTTTACACTAATCAGCTTTTTCTGAAGTTTAAAATCGTAGCATCACATCAATAACTGTTACACAACATCAGGAAACAGGAGCTGTGCTGAGTTATGAAAGCCAGCCTGGTCCTATTTTCAAACATCTGAATCAGCAGGTATTTTTCCCCACAAAATTATTTAACATCATACAGTTAAATATTTTAGTTAAGAACTAATAAATAGAGTGATGCATGATGTTCTAAAAAGCCAGAGCTATCTTACAGTTAGCACAAACTTAACAGCAATTAATATCTTACAACAGTATGATTTTTCTTACAACTTTAATTATGTGTTTCTAACATCATGTACTGGATAGTGAACATTTTCCCAGAAGGGGGTAAAAACACACCACTTTCCCGAGTTTGTTTCAAAGAAAATCAAATTATCCGAACTATTTTCTCTGAAACACAGATCATACAATTCAACAGCCAGTAAAGACAAATTTCTAATCTGTTTTTGCTATTTTGCAGCAGTAAAGCTGCCTGGCACTCATAGCAGCATCTGAAGGAACACCCATGGCATTTAAGCCTTTTTCATTCTTTGAAAATCTTTCAGCTAACAGAATATTTTTCTAAAGAAAAAAGGAGGGGAAAAAAACCCCAAAAGAGATAGAGAAGATAATGTCAAACACATATCCAGTCAAAGCACACATGTGTTCACATATCAAACTTCACGAAGAATCCAAACATAGCGCAACTCTTGTTAATCTTATAATTGCAAGAGGCTTTTATCCGCGGCTGTTAAATAATACGATCCAAATTGCTGCTCCAAGATTAAGTGTATAAAGTCACTGTGCACCTAAAATAGCAAGGCACGGGTTACACTATTGACATAAAGAAAGATTACTATTGTTTCCCAAACACTCAAATGCATTTACTAGCAGAATATAAACACGCTCATTGGGAACATAATGACTGTAGCACTTCGAGTTTTTGCTACTGGAAATGCCTAATCTGATTACTTTAAAACAAGCAATCCATTTCTTTTTTTCCCATATATACATAAATTTTACAGGCAGAAAAGGAGTAAATGTATTTTTGCAGAGGAGAAAAAGAAATAATCAGAGCAGTGAACTGAATAATCTGAGAGTAAGAAACAAGTGCCTCACTGACAAGCTACACCATATTTACACTCACTCTAAATCAGAATTCATACTGAGGCATCTAAGTAGCTGCAAATCTACCCCTGGGAAAGCCAAGATCATCTTCATTCTCTACGAAGAACAAGGCTTACTATTATGAAGATGCTTTTCACATTCAGAGCCCAATCTAACTTAGTAATATTTGTAGAAGGGATAAAGGGATCAAGGTTCCCCACTAGTGTTCAATCATAATTTTGCTCCCTGAAGTAAAAAAAAAAATATTTTTTTCTGGACTGAAGGAATATAGGGCAAAATCCCAAAGGGCAGTCACTGCTGCAGGCACAGCTAGAACAGAGGATTTCCTGGTTCCCGTGCCATACTGAAACACTGGGTCTCAATCTCTTGCAGTAAAGATGGGTGTATGAGGTTATTATGCAGCCCTGCATGTTTCACATCAAGGCACAGAACTACTGAACACAAACTTCAGCTACCAGACTAAAACTTCTATTAAAACAACATACAAAGAAATCTGTAACTTGCAAAAAGAGATGGAAGATTTTATTGTAAAGAACTCCAAACAAGATGAGCAGAAAACTCTCTCTACTTCATACAGTGACTGAACTTGTTTCCTATATAAAACAGAAGATAATCTGTTTTTAGAGTAATTCTCAAGATGTCAGTTTGGGGTCATGTCTGTAGGTACTCTAGAATCAAGAGATATCTTCTACTACAGCCTGATCAGAGTGAGATGTCACAGGTCTTAGCACAGACGTGCACACAGCCAATGTTGTCCAACACAGCTATTTTCCATGCTACATTTTAGATACAGGAGGTTCTCATCTCTTCAACAAGTTACCAGCTGTGCTGCCTCTGACAGCTGAAAAGCCCTCGGAGGACTGAACTGACTCACACACCAGAGCTGATCCCCTGTCAGAAAGTATCTGGCAGATGTGCAATCTCTCCTCCTCAGAGCTGCACTGCAGTGCCTACTTCAGAGTCCCACCTGGAGCCAGCAGTGTGGCAGGACCAAGACATTTGAAACTGGTCATTGGATGGAAGGAAAGAACTTTAGCTGGGAAGATTACAATTTTATTCATAACAAGCATATAGTACATGCCTCACTATTCCCATCCCATCTGCAATCTCATCCCAGGATAGTTAATCCTAGTGGCATTTGTGTAGCATTCAACTGGGCTGGGGTTGGAATAGGGGAGAAAACACCAAATTTTGAAAGTGTTCAGCAAAACCAAAAGACTCTGCAAATAATTTCATACATTCCACCAAATCTAAACAATTTCAAAAGCCACTGAGTTTATAGAAACATAGTACTTTTTAAGACCCTGAAATGCTCATATGATATAGGAACTACACTTTTTGCCATGTGACATCTCTTTTATATGTGCACATTGGTCTTGTACCTACACTACAGGTACAAACTAGTGAAATGCTGAGTAAAAAGAATTCCAGAAGTAGTTATTTAGCAGAGACTTAATCATTCTTTAGCCAGTCTGCAGGTTTTTTTCTTTAAAGAAATAGAGTCCAGAGTCCAAAATAGGTATTTTGACTGTTTCAAAACCAGCTATAAATACTCCTTTCAACATAAGCAATTTAAGCTAGTTTTACTACCTCCAAGACTTCATGAAAAGTAATATTATTTTGACTTTCAAAACCCCATAAGACATTAGAAAAAGACCTCTTGAGCTGGGTGGGACCAGACTCTGTGCTAACAGAAGATAACATTGAACCAAGTTGACTAATTTCCCACTACCCCTCTGCTGTCTTGCAGAGAAAGCAGCCCAGCTCCAACCTTTAATTACCTAAGTAGTACTTACTAAACTTAGTTGCCCTAAATATCCACAGATTAAAGCAGTTCTGGAGATGATCCCAGAGAGCCTTTCCAAGTAAGAACTCTCTCATCACGTGCTGTTACTAAACAATCCCGTACAACCAAGTAACTATAGTAAACACACACGGTATTGAAAAACACAAATGATTACCTGATTAACCCCAAATGTGAAGTACTTGTTCTGCACTTGAAAGTCAGTTGGCCTACACAAAGCCTCACCTCACACCCTCATGAAATAAAAAAAACCCCAAATTTTCAAAGACCTTTGAGTCAGGCACAAGCACAGGTTTTCTCACACATGAGAAAATACTGCACTCTTTCTCTCTTTCCTTTTTCAGCCTGCAAGCAATGAGAGGTCCTTATTTTATCCCTGGTATGGCAGCAAAGTGTTGGTGTTTTATACAAGCCCTCTCACACAGCTCTCCCAAAAAGCACCCCTAGTGGTAGAACCATCACCACAGCAGACCTGCTACTTCCCTAGTCACAATGTTTCAATCCCATTCCCTGTGGATAGCAGTTTGGCCCAAAGATGGGCCAGCCAGGTATGTACTCCCCCACTGGAGGAGCAAATTAAAAGATGTGGCACTTGCCAAAGTTTCTTCTCCCTCTAAGTAAAGGACATGGAGAAATCATAAGGGCTCTGTAGTGCAGCACTGAGCTACCAGTTATAACTACGTGGGAAGTGGTAACCTGTTTGTTAATCTTGAAAAGTTACACTTCTCATTTTAAAAAGTGCAGTGAAGGAGTCAAGTTGTGAGCTGATCAGGAGAACTGAAAGAGAGCTGACAGGTGATGGTGGCAGCAGCAACAGCTCCAGGCTCAATGAACTTAATATGGCTACAATTTATTATTATTGAGGGGAAAAACCCACAGCTTAGACCCTGACCTTCTCTGCAGGCTCTGGATAAGTAATTTTGCCTTTCTCAGTCTTCTTTTCCTTGTCCATTTCCATTGGGTGCTGTTAGGGACTGCATCTCACAACAAGGACAGACAACAGTATAGCTCTGTAGGGATCTTCCACTCCCAACTAGCAAAACAAGACTGAAACAGTGCTAATTAATATGCTAGCGTTGACTTCTTCCCTGTCTAGCCAATCCTGGCTGGACAGTCTCCTGAGAGCACCCTGATACTCATGGCTCATGAAGCGAGATTCAAGAAAGGAGAGAATGACAATATTCCAGATAGTTTCTTTCACATACTAATCTGGAAGGGTCTACATAAAAATAACAAGAAAAGGCAAATGGACCATGGAAACACCTCAAAGTTTCAGTGCAGGTAAAGGAAGCAGAAAAAGGACAGCAGCAACGGGGCAGAAGAAGGACTTAGCAAGAAAAAGGCAACAGCAGTCAAAGATCCTGTGGAGGGATTTAAAAAAATGTGACATAATCAGGCAAAGAATGCAACCTTTACAAAGGCATGAAAAGTAAACAGAGAAAAATCTCACCAAAGAACTAAACCAGAAACAGCATCTCACCATCCAGCACTAAATCTGTAGGGCAGAACCCCAGCTGCTGTAAACTGTTGAGGTGCAATGACAGTGGAGTTAAGGCAGTGCACAGAGGGGGTAATAAATCTATTTTCCACATTTCAGTCGACTTAAGCTTCTAAACATAAATTTCATCCAGAAATTCCATTCCAGAAATTTAAATGTTTCCCACCATCTGTGAACATTTTACATCTTGCTATTCAAAGGTTTAAATACCTCTGCGATAGATCCAGTCATATTACCCTCAATCCACTAAACAACTGAGTGCATCATATGCAGGGGAAAAATAATTCATCAGGTTTAGGCCATCTCAGAGCATTGTCCACCATGAAAGTATGTATGGAAACTGAACAGGCAGAGACTAAATTATCATCTTCCTGCTCTCAGGAAGGCACATTTACTACTGTTCCTCACTATGGGTAGAGAATGTGACTTCAAATATAGTTATTGCAACACCTGTCCTTAAAATTAAATTGCTAATTTAAAGTTGCAATTTAAGGTTGCAAAATTTAATGCTGCAAAAAGGAAAACAATTGAATGAGCACATACACACATAACCTGCATTCTACCTAAAGTGTCTGCATCGCTGTACTCCAACGTACCATTAGTGTCCCAGCAGAAATGAATTTGGCTCAGTTTCTAAGGCTATTACAATTTCTACTATAATGTCTTCAATGTCTGTCAACTTCAAAGAATAAAGAAAACCACCACTCTTTACTGCCTGAAGGTCTTGCCTCCCTGCAGAACAGGAGTGATGCCAATTTAATAGTCAGCAGGTTCATAGAGCATTTTCAGCCTGTTAGGTGGGTAACTACATCTATTCTGTAAAATGTCATTGGCATTAATGAATGCAGAACTAAATACATATAATAAAATTTCATAACTTTTGACAACAAAAATCAATTATGAGGGTTCTTACTGGAAATACTAGCAGAACAAAGTTTAACATTAACTTACTGTAATGAAATTGCATACTGTGTCTAAGTGTATTTTTAAATCAGTCATTTTGACCCTCAGAAAAACCACTGAGATCCAAAGTGACAGAGTTCAGGCTCAGCAGGGTCTGGGTTTGGTGAAGCTTTTCAGATTGCTGTGTGTCTACATCCAGTTTTACATGCCAAACAAAAGGCTAAAAAGTAGCCCTTTGGTAACGTAAGCCCTTTTTACAGACTTCCCTTGCTTTTCATTCTAGATTTCCTGTACAACCAAAACCAAACCTCTCAACACATTTTGACTTCTCACTTTCTTTTATGACTTTCTCTGCTTCCCAGGGCCTGCCTCTTTGCCTTGCTTCTATCAAGACTCTCCCACTGCTCACTATTCAAATTCAGTCTCCCTTTCTATCCTCCAACTCCAGGCTCCCCAGTATAGTCTTTATACAACACGATTCCAACTCCCAAATTTCTTTCTCTCTTTTGCAGCTTCCAGTGACAATTTTCTATCTCTGTGTGCTTTTCACAATCTACTTCCCTGCAGCCCAGGTCTGTGCTCGTGCAGTTTAGTCTGCATCCTCCACACTGGTGGTCCAAGTTATGGACTGTTAAGGTGCTCAGAGCACAGAGAAGAAGAAATGAATGCAGAGTTTTAACAATCCGGTATCTCACAGACTGCCCTAGGCCAACTCCAAGAGTGTGGATTAATGCTTACAGACTGATTTACAAAGCCTTTTCAACCCACTTTCTGCAACACCTGATTTTACATAAAGTTTGGTAAGAACAGCAGTACTTTGTCTGAGCTGCAGTACACGGCAATACTGTAAAAAACAAGACCTGAAATTGAAATTGCCATGGATAAAGAGGGGTAAATTTAAATGTGGCTTTTATACCATTTTTTTGAGTTGAAAAAGGAGCAGATATCCACACAAAAAGGTCTATCTGCATGGTCATACCAGTGAAGAACCCATCTAAATACACAGCACGTTATCCCACACTAAGGGTGAGTCAGTCAGCAATACCATGGAGATCTGCACGCCCAGGTCTCATTAACTTTGACTCTAAAAATACCCAGGTCAGGACTTCAAATATGTCCTGAGTGAAACATTTGATTTCTGTACTTAATCACAGGACAACTCAGGTTGGATGGAACCTCGGGATACTAGTCCAAACTTGTAGCCAAACATAATTTTGGAGGAACCTAGATCAAGACTGAGGTATCTGAATTTGATTCTTTATTCTATCACATATTTCGTCTTTGACCTCAGGCCAGTAATTTACACAACTGCTGTCTGCCTGAGTTGTCTTCATTTAGAGGAAAAGAGATGTTGCACTATTACTGTATTAACATTTGAGAAATGCTTAGGTAATGTGGTTTGAAATATAGGCAAACAGACACATAAATACTAGAGCTGGGCTAATATGGGAAACTTTAGGTCTGGACCATTCAACCTGGATGTTTCGTTCCAGTCAAAGAAAGTAAGAGCCCGTGGCCACAGATGTTAAATTGCGTTCTGAAGTGGCTACATTTTAGAAATTCTCATTTTTGTTTCAGGCATGTTTTTTGGTTTCAGAGCAAAGACTTAGCTTGTAAAAGTCCTTATCTACAGTGTGCTTTAACTAGACGCAAACGAACTGTAAATAAATCTGAGTCATATAAAATAAAGACTATATCAAGTAATATTTTTATTACGCTTAAGAATATACAGTAATATAAAAAAATACTATTTAATATGTTTCATTTGCCTTTGTTTACTACATCTTTAAATGGCATTTTAGTCAGACACTAATTTACTATGTGTTAAACTACTTCCTGCAAATTTGACACCTAGACCTGGGGATACAGATAAATCACCCTGGAGTTCATTTGCTGTTCTCAGCTCTCCAGGGGATGCTGCTGGCAGGTTGAGCCAAAGCACAGAGAGATGTTTGTCTCAGTTCTTTCTACTATTTTGGATGCCAGCATTAATACGCTGCTAGAAAATGAACAGCTCAGAGAGAAGGACAGTTATTTTTCAAATTCTAACTTCAATCAAATGACATTTCCTACACTGGTTCACAAAAAAATAAACAAAACACTTTTCTCAACTAACTTCAACTACATCTACCTGCATATCCATTTGATACCCACATTCATAAGCCAAAGAGTGTCAGAAGTTCAACCTAAATCTAGATGTGAGTTCTGATTAGGAGGCCTTGGGATTCACATTAGAAAAATTTATCATTAACGTTTTTGTCATTTGCTCTCAGCTAGTTCACTAAAAGTGGTTTTAAATTGTCGCACATCTGTCTTCCCCAGGAAGAGAAACCACTGAGATCACAATCAATACAATTTACCACTCCACAGGGACAAGAATGAGTCTAGAGGGGGAACAACCCAAAGTGAACCCAAAACAAATAAAACCCCAGCAACACGTGACAAGTGGCTACAGAAAGAGGCTACCTGCTAGCTGGTTAGCAAGTCTTTCAACTATATATATATATATATATATATACATACACATCTGTGCATGCATGCACATTCATAGGAACTGCATCTGTATGTTATGTGAGTACCATATGAAAAGCAACTAAGAAATTTTTTCTTAAGCCTTTCCTCATTTTCATTTCCTTTTAGATCTACACAAGAATAGGATGTTTAAGGCTGGTAACTTCCCTGGTCTTTGAGGGCCTAAGACACTGGAGTAACAACACACTTTAAATCCACACGTATGCACTATCAGTGAATCTATCATACTGCAACAGTTGCACATTTTCTATGCATGAAGGCAGAGAGTAAGTCTAACTAATAGGCAAGTGGGGAATATTTTCAAATAACATAACACAATACAGTAACTGCCCCTATTAGCTCAATGAGAACAGTCTTTCTGTGCCAGGTATTGTATCAATGCATAGTAAGAGAACGTGCAGGTCACGATGAGCTTACTAATTTAGGCTGTTCATAACACAAAGGTTTACAGTGGAATTATTAACACCACCTTCTTAAAAGTGGAGGTCTAAGGCATTTATCTCTGCTACAAAATGGAAGCTTCATCTAGGGAAGATCAGGAGTGCATTGTTTAAAGAGAATCTCCATCAGCACAAAATTACATATTTCATCAGTATTTATAATTTATCACACTAAGTTTATGGTCTTATATATTAAGGTGTCTATAAGTATTAAGAAAAAAGAAGTATACTTCAATCCAGCATGTTGAGAATTATGCACTTAAATAAGCACTGCATTTGTTAAACAAAACTGATGGAAATCAATGGTTCCTATAGTGTCTTTACTACAAGTGTACAAGAAATAACTTTTTCTATCCCTTTGGAAAATTACTTTGAAGAGTCAGTCCTGTTTCTACTAGTCATCATCGATTTCTGTAGAAAAAAATAAATAACAGGCTCTTGTCCTCTCCATGGTACATTAACAAAACTGTCTAAGACTTCCACAGCTTCTCCACAATGCATCACATCTTACGTGAGCCCCCAAGGTTATAACTAACAGTGTAAAATATACACAGACTTAATGATTTTTGATCCTGACTCAGAACTCTGTTATACACATGCTACTGAGACACACATTTTATTTCACTGTAGAGGACTGATAGTTTCTCTCTCACTGCATGAACAGAAAACACTGCTACAATGTGCCCTTTAATTCCACACTAAAAAGGCAGCATGGCTCGGGAAGAAATGTTAACCCTGTCTTTTCTCCAATCCATAATTCATCTTTGCCCACTGATAACAATGGGAGAAACACATCTGAACAATACTGCCAGCTATTTAAAATCAGCATAGCTCATGAACTGTCCATGGTTGACAAACTGCTAGACAGAAAACACCACTGCCTCTTTCCGTTTCAAGGCCACTTACTGAATAGGGTCTGAAGAGAATGGAAATAACATTTCCAGATATTTCTAATTCACAGAAAGAAATGTAAGTATTTTCTATACTGTATATGGGGATTACTTGAAAATATTCACCACAGTGAAGAGTCTGGATTCTCTGCTGAACAGCCTAACGTGACCCAGTGGAGTCACATGGTGAGAAACATCATGTCACCAAGTCACTGCACCTCGTAAGTGCTCTGAAAATGTTACCTGGAGTTCTGGAGGACAGGGAGTCACAGAAATGCTCTGAAACAAGAGGCAAGCCATTGGAGCAGAGAAGCTACAAATCAGACTTGCTGGGCAGATGGCATTGCAAGCTAGTGAGCTGATGGCAGATGGAAGTGAGAGCTCCCATAAGGCCAAAAACTTGGTTGCAAACTAACGAGATATGTGAAGATGCTCAAGACAACTACTCCTTTCTGACTGTGCTGCTTTAAGTGAGGGTCAGATCAACTTCTCCTCCCACAGAAACCTACCACCCAGAGTCATAAAGAAAAAGCAGTTTGGTTTCGCTCAAAGAGAAATACCCACAGCAGCCATCTAGAGAGTAATTCAATACCAAATGAGCATAAGATTTGTAAGTCAGAAATTCCAGGCTCTCATAAAATTTCTAATGTCCAGACCCTTCTACATGTAATCTATAAATCCTCCAGTCTCCAGGACCATATAAAGACCTCTATCTTATCATGGCAGAGGAGCTTTCCACAAAGGGGAAGTTTAAAACCAAGAAGGATCTCTAGTGGAAAAATGCTACCCAACACATTAACCGTGGTGAGGATTTGGTCTCAGTCCAGACTAGAACCAAGGTTGGCTTGGTGCTCACAAATGCTCCTCTTCCTTCCTGAAGCTGACCTACAGTTCCTTTGCTGCTGTTATGGGACAGAGAACACCTACAACTCTTACGACTGCAGAATAGTTACTCTCAAAAAATGTGTGTAGTACCTCAGAAGATGTGTGTAGTCCTCTGATAATAAAAGCAATCCTTCTCCTCTAGTTATATACACACACACACACACACACACATATTTTCTGTGCTTTGTCAGAGCCTCGTGCTTCATTTTTAAAGCTGCATTGCTGAGACTTCTGATACAATGGCCTCAGAAATTATGTTTCCAGAAGAACACAACACAAAATTATCTACTTCAGTAAATGAGACTGTCTCAGACAGTGTAGGCTAAGTGAGCTTCTAGCAGATAGCAGCTTCCACAAGCTTCTAATGCTACTTCTAGAAGCTTATGGAGTTTTTATCACAAGATACATTTCAAAGGCTGAGCCTTTTTTATGACTGTCATGAACTGCAAGGATCTCATGGTCTTATAAACTTCTATAGCTGCAATTTCTAACAATTCGGGATTTTTATGGGGTTTTTCTTTGCTTACATGTAAGTAAGAAAGTGAGGTGAAGTGGTAAATTAACTTCGTTGAAAGTCTTTGGGAAAAAGGAAGTAGAACTGCAGGCTTGTGTGGGAAGCTAATAAAAAACAGAGCACAGCAATAGCACTGCAATGACACAAAAGATTAACAGGCTCTCAGCAAGAACTCACATTTTCCAGGGTACTATGAAGTTCTTATATCCTAAACACACATAGAAAACCATCAACATAACGTAAGAAAACTACTGTATATGCTACACACCCCCATGCACTTGTAGGGCCCCTCATGCTTAAAGCAGAGATGGCATAGGTAAGGATAAGTATGTCTTATAAAGGTGCCTACAGAGACCAGTGTATTCATATTCCAGCTGAAAATTCACACTCTCTCATCAATTTTCTATGCAATCTTCATCAAGTCTCTTGACCTTTTCTAGGATTTCTCTCTCTGCAGTCATGTGATTACAAGCTACATTCCCATAGAGACAAGATATGCTACTTGGTCCTTTCTGATAGGTTTTATTTAGATCATTGTACCTTATTCTCATTACATGCCAAATCTCAATCCCCAGCTACCAGACGAGAATGAAAAAAATATAAATAGAAAAAAAGCAAACCAACACCCCACACACTAAAAGCAAAACACCAAAAAACTAACCAATCACAAAAAAAACCGCCAAAACCAAAACAACAACAACAAAAAAAAACCTGCCCAGATTACAGAACTTGTTACTGAGCAGTAACAATAATGGGTTCTTACGGACCCACTCCTTTCCAACACACATCAATTTCAGCTGGTTCTTTTATTTGCATCTATCTCACATCTAGCCACTCTTGCAGCATCTCAATTCCTCCTTCAGCTGCAGAAGATACACAGTGATAAGCTGTACATAACTGCAGAATAACAGGAAGTTACTAAAAATGCTGCAGTTGCAATCCTGTGACAGATTTGATCTGTAAATCTGCGTTCTAACAGAAGAAACACTTTTAAAAAGAAAGACAAATATCATCACTGTGACTAGAAATCATTAATTTAATGCAAGTCTTGTGATACTGTTCTTAAAACTTCAGCATCCTGAGGCAGATTTGGGCCTCCCTTGTGTCCAGCTCTTGTGGTTACAGAGAAAAATGTACCTTAGTGACCTGAATTTCAGAAAGCACATCAAAATGACCAAGCTGTATTTAGCTATTCCAGTTGTTCTTAAACTAATCTTACAATTTTAGAGGAATGGAAGGAGCTGAACTGTTTGTTCTAAACATGTGAAGAAGTCATCACTGTTTCTGAAATTTCAGTTTACATATAATCATATGTTTTCCCTTGTCATTTTATCATATCATTGTAAAAAGGTTCTCATTCATGCTGAACGGAAATTCCTATCAGAACTTATAGGCATCTTTCTGATCTAGCTTCTACAGTTTTGTAGCCTCTGTTGTCTTGGCTCCAAGTGTGCTGCCAAATACATGCTCAGACATGAAAATACTGAGGCATCCACATACATGGAGGAAAACAGAAGAGAAGTAGGAAAGAATACTAAGTGAGGGGCAGGAGTACTGCTCTGAACTCTCCTAGTGCCTGAGGCTGACTGTATCCTAGAACTCCCGCTGTTGCTGTTTGCAAGA
The DNA here is from genome assembly GCA_013400415.1 of Scytalopus superciliaris. Taxonomy (NCBI): domain Eukaryota; kingdom Metazoa; phylum Chordata; class Aves; order Passeriformes; family Rhinocryptidae; genus Scytalopus; species Scytalopus superciliaris. The sequence goes on along the minus strand of VXBX01003741.1, from coordinate 261,127 downwards.
AGGCACAGACTCAATTGCCATCAAAGAGTCATATTAAAAAAAAAATCTCAACTTCAAATTAACTTGGCTAGTGCCATTGGCAAAATGTCTCATCTCCCACACACCGTAAACCACAGAGAGGGAAGGGGAGAGAGAAAGGAAATACACACTGAAAAGACAGATGGGAAGATGAAAGCATTGTGGACTAACACTGATACTAAAATGCGTCATCTATTTCTGCCCTCAATCAATTCTTATTGCCTGGCCAAGATAGATATCCTGAAGTAAAATGGATTCCGGTGTTTCCACATCAACTTACCTCATCATCCCCCTTCACACGATATAAATTCCTACGCTGAATACACAGTTTATCATTAAACTAACTAAGCACAGCTAACTGTATAATGGTAATGAACACAAATTAGTGTGCTCAGATGTCATCTCAAACACAGCATGTTTAGCTATCCATAGTTCCAAGAAGAGCACACCTCTCATTGCTTGTGCAATACATTCATCATGAGCTAGACAGAAATTAAGAAGCAGCAAAAGAAACAAAATTAAAGAAATCAAATTGCCAGCACTAGTCTCACAATGACCCCCAAAACATTCTTTTATCTGAACATTAACTTCTGCCTTTGATAAATAACATCAGGTCACTACCTAGCACAATAAACCTTATTTCTTCACAGAATAGTCCTGGGGTTTTTTTAAAGTTTAACACATTCGTGTTTACATATCACCGGAGCCTGGTCACGATGACACTACTCAATACATGTTAAGAGCTTATCAGACATGGCAAAGTTTCCCCATCTTACCTGGCTCTGTACAGTTCTTCTGTTCATGTGTCCCATTAGGTGATGCCATCAACCTTCTGTTCCTCCATAGTTCTGATACAATGCTTCTGTCTGCAACATTTGATTCTCGTCCTGTATTAAATAGAAAGAGGTTATGCCAACTAATGCTGATCTTTTCCTACATCATCCTAACTGGACTGCATGCAGCCACTGGTGAGGGGCATGGACAGACCATCAGAATTTAAGCACGGCAAAAATCAAGGTGTGACTGATGTGCGTGCCAACAGACGTATGCTGGGTGCTCCTACCTACAAAGGGTTTAAGGAGCTATGAAGGTGCAGTATCTGAGCTGTTATCATGCTCTGGCCATCAGGACACCTGGCAGTGACCCACAACACAAAAATATTCTGCAGCAAGCAAATGCTGATGCCTGTACCTGTGAAAGACAATGCTTAGCTCCTGTAGATGAAACCAGCCCAGCAACAATCACACTTCCATGTAGTCACCTGCACTGAACATACTACATTACCCTTTTCATGGAAAAATAAAAATGCATACGGACATGTGCCAGTTACCTTTTAGTTTGAGTCTAGAGACTGAACTTTTCAGTGTTGGGTATACTTGATAATATCAAATCATTCATAACTCACCAAAGAAAATGGAAAGTAACTGCACAGTGAACCCTTACAGGTCTTAAGAAAAACAAATTTCTTTAGAAGTCAACAGAGTTTTTGCCTCAAGTCATATTCCAGATGAATACTCAATGAAACCTGCTCAGTAGAGTACAGGAGCTCTTGTGATAATGTAAGGTATGCAATTATAATAATCAAAGAAAGAATAGAACCTCTTAATTAAATCACTTCCACCTCAATCTTACCCATTTCAAATGAACATACTATGATAACAACAAAAATTCTTCCACAGTTGATCTTAAAGTTTATATTCAGTCATCATGTAATGGTTGTGTTTTGTTACAGTGACTCTTGGAAAAAAAAGCTAGCTTGGAAGTTAGGTTTTTTTTACAGCATTTGCTAAAATATTCTGAGCCACAATTATAAGAAACATAGAGAACAGATGGTCAATGTTTATGGATAATATGTACTGTAAATTAGCCAGCTGGAAAAAAAAACAAACTACCTGATGCAGCATACCATCAAAAATTAGGTTATGAGGGATTTAGTTGATAACCCAGGAGATTAAAAACTTTCATTAGTCATGGCATTTTTCATGCGAACCTAAAAAAGTTCTGGAAAAACCACTTCAACAAAAAACACAAACTATGCAAACATATTCATACCCCATTACTTGCTTTCACAAACCAGTACGTTTATGAAAATAAATAGCTGGAGCAAGAAAAAAACCAAAAAACCATAGGCATGATAAACAGTTCTAAATAAAGAAAGCAACACTATACTCTAAATCTACAATTCGAAAAACAAGTTGAAAGTTTTAAGATGAGCAATATGCTAATATGGTCTAAGATGCTGAATGCTTATATGGATGGCTTGTTGCCATCCTAGATATAGCTCAAACAACCCAGGCAATGATTTAAGCACAAGAGCATTACCAAGGATGACAAGTTCCAGCAGACTTTTCTTCCCTAAAGCACACATTTGAACTTCAGCTTTAATTTAAGCAGATGACCCATCCTAATTGTGCTGAAATCTGATTTCCTACATTAAATGTAGACATAAGATCCGGGCTTAGTTGACTTTGTTCTTAAATGCTCAAGGACTGTTGGAAGCCCTACCTAGAGACCCAAGTGCTGTCCCAGCAACCTTAGACTTCACATTTGAGGGATGCAAAGCATATTGCAGGAAGAGAGCCTGAAGCTGCACACTTACAGCCCAAACTGTGCCAGCAGGCGGGAAAAAAAAACCAACCAACATATGGGAATGATGTGGTTAATTATTAATGCATCAGTTTACCACCACAGCACTTGCACAAAGGATGCAAAAGCCTCTCTATAATACTCTCTATAAAACATCAGATTAGTACTGTTCCTTGCCAAAAAAGCAGAATTTTCTGTCAAATTCCTACCGTAATGGGGG
>VXBX01003741.1:184556-257559 GCA_013400415.1 Scytalopus superciliaris | reverse complement strand
GGGCTCCCAGCGCCGCGCCCCGCGGCCGCCCAGCCCCGGCGCCTCCTCCCCGCCCCGCGCCCGCAACTTTCGGGGGGCTCCCCCGCCGCCCATGGCAACGCGCCGCTGCCCGCCCCCTGCGCGGGGCGGGGGCAAGCAATAGCTGGCGAAATTAATCCTCTCCCCCCGGCGCGGGAGGGACCCGCTGTGGGTGCCGCGTCCGGCGGGGCCATCCCTGCGCGGGGGGCAGCGGGATGCGGGATGCGGGCCGCCCGAGGGGCTGGGGCCGCCCGAGGGGCTGGAGCGGGGCTGGAGGGGACGCGCGGGGCACTGGTGGCTCCGGGTTCTTCCACCTGTCTCCAGGAGATGCGTTTCAAGATGGATTTCCGCGGGGAGAATGGCGCTTCTGCGCTCAGTTTGCACTGCAACGAACGTGTGATGTTTAGGACGACAAATTAATGACCCGTTTTGTGAAACGGTGGTTAGTTCCAGACTGTGCCACAGAGGATTTTACTTCTTTTTTTAACTAAAATTTGATGTTTACATTAATTAAGTGGTTACTGTTAGCCAATGAAAGCAGTTCTGGGAACTTCCTCCTATAGCACAGGCATCGGTTCTGTATTCTTCCCAGAAATGCTGTGCATGTGAGGAAGGGCATGTAGACAAAATGGGATTAACTCATCTGATCTTTTTGATACAGCATTTGGTTTACAACAGGAGGCCTTTCAGGTGGTTTCCTCTGGATCTTTGTCCATGTGCTTTAGAACATACAATGCTTCATATCTGGCATTGTTTCTAATGGTGTTCCCAATTACAGTACAAATATCCTGCCTACAAAAACAAATCATCAGAAATAAAGTACCACCAATCCTCTGCTTTGCCTTCATTGTTCAAATGTGTTTTTTAATTTTGCTTGTGAATTCTGTCTGCTATAGTGAGATGCAGCAGCACAATGCTCAGGATGCTGTGGTACACACTGCATGTGAAATTGCTCCAGATTCATGCTGAAGACTGCCAATTGTCTCAAGTGAGAAAGGCATTACTTAAGCTGGGGAACCAAAGAGAAGCAGTTGTGTTAACCGTGTTGCTTGCTTGCATGCACATAGCTACAGAAACTTGTGTGTCTTAACTATTCGGGCTCCAGAGGCACCCAGGCTCTGATGGGCCTTTAACTTTCAGATTTACATTAAAGCAGGAAAACAACTGCATGTTGGAAGAACGGCACTGAGACATGCTCCAGTCACCTCTCTTTCATTCCCTTTATAGCTGCTGAGAGAGGAAAAGTAACACTGAAGACTCTTGCCTACTACCAAAAGTGTAATAGAGAAGATTACAAGTCAGATTATGCCCTTTTATTTGTCTCCATGGCCACACAGGAAGTCTCACAGTTGAAACCAGAATTCTCACCATTCTGAACCCAGAATGGTGAAAGCCACCCCTGACCAAAAGAACTTACAGGCTAGTTAGACACAGAGGTATTGGAATCTGGATAAAGGCAACTGAAGGTCTTTGGCACTGTTATTTATAGTGGACTGGGTTTTATTCATTGAAGACCTTTCAGCTCCAGTGAAGGTGTTGGTTGGCCATGTCAGTAGAGATGCCACCTCATACCCTGTCAGTTGTCATAATACTTGAGAGCTAATTCTTCACATGGCTTTCCATCACCTGTTTTCTCTTACTGGTTACACTGAAGACATTTTCAAAGCCATGCACTCCTGATGTGAAAAGTTACTGATATTGAGCCATGCAAAGTTTGTTAGAATTGAGGTAAATTTGGGTCTGCAGGTGAAGCTGTGATTCACAGGTATGCCATATTTGTGTCTGTGGGTTGTTTACACGAAGGCTATGGAAGTGAACCATTGTTAGAGATCCTGAGTTTCACATGGGAGGGATTTTCATTAATTCTGTCGGGTCCTATGAACATCACATGGATCAAACCAAAGCACATGGTTAGTAACAGGAATGCAATTATAATATTGTCTTTTCTGACACAGAGGGTTTTTTTTCCTTTTTCTGGCTGTTAAAAAGTTGTCTGTTTTAGAGGTTACAGAGGTAACAGTGACTATAGGAACCCTGAGGCCTTCCCTGTGAGCAACTGAAAGCAAGAAACAAACCCCAAAAAAGTGAAGAGATCTTTTGTGAATCCCTAACACAGAAGAAATCTGCTACCCATGATGGTGTGTGTCTCTCCTTCTCCTGTGTACACAAATGAGGCAGACCAAAGTTCAGACAGTACTAATCTCCTAATCATACAAGCTTCTGATTAGCATTTTTAATCAGTCTGGTGATCACAGGGCAGCCTCAAAATTGTTCTTGAATACTAAACTTTCAGAACAGAATTCCAAATCACTTTTATTTTGGTGGGGGCTTTTGTGCAATGTGTCAGGTAACTCTTTGTGTAGGATATCTCAAAGGGAAGTGTGTGCTGCAGAACTCAGCTCCAGTTACCTCTCCCCACCAGCAGTCAGGACTGGCACCTGTAGGATCTGTTTGAGTGCATTCAAGCCATTCACATGGAGGTTCTTACTGCAATCATGTCCCAACACTTTCATCTGATTTAAGCCATCCATGCTGTGTATGAGGGTATAGTGATACAGTGTCAGGGGGAAAAGAGAGGCAAATGCTTTCTGCCTAAGGTGGCATTATGTAAATTTGCATTCATTTTTTTCAGTCTTAAATTATTGCTATCTCTTACTGCAACCAGAACAATTGTATATAAATTCAACAGGGTCTTCCATTAATAGTCTCATAAACCCCCCAAAACCAAAACAGAAAGGGTTTTCTGAGTGATGCCTTCACAGTGAGTGGTTTGGTGATACCCTGGATGTTCTGTTTCCATTATAGTCAGAACAAAATGTTTTCCAGATTAAGGCTAAGAATTCTGAAAGAATGACATTTTGAAAGTTAAAGGTATTTGGGAAATATCATCAAAACAAAGTGTAGAGGAAGAAAATATTAAACAGCACTTGTCTTTAAGCCAAATGCAAGAAACAATCCTTCTTATTACTGTGCTTATAATTGTGATCATTTAACTTTTGTGTATGTCCTACGCCAAAATGTCTCACTAGAAGCACATACTAATGCTAGTTTCATCTAGCACTGCCAAATTTGCTTGTTTTTCATCTCAAGAACAATTAGTATCTTGAACTGAGTAACAGCCAAAGGCTTTGAATTAGGAAGCATCTCACCAGAGATCCATGAAAGCAGCTCATCTGAGAAGAAAATATTGATGCTGCTGAGAGTTGAAGGAGAAGTATGTTTGGATTAATTCTCTATGGCAGCCCCTAAAAGGAGCAGAAAAAGCAGCAGCACAGCAGGCTTTTTCTCAGGGAACTGAGGCCCTGTTAGTTGTCCATGAAGACTGTTTCAGCAGAGAAATGTGACTTGACAATACAAGCTTGCAGGATGCAATTAGTAGCCCATCAGTATTTAAATGTTGAACTGTAATTCAGGCCACTATACCTCCTTAGGTGTGTATATATATACACACATGGTTCCTTAAACACTGGTGAAAGGTGCTTTGCTGAACCATATTTGGAATTTAGAAAGCAGATCCATTGTTGCCATCAGCACAAGGGTGATTGACCAGAGTCTCTGTGGTGGGTAAACCCTGAACTGGGACCACTGTATTTACAGAGAGGCTGCAGCTGTGGTACCCAGGACTCATCCTTGTGTTAAGATCCTCATGTCTTCCCATGCATTCTCAGATTTTTATCCTTTTTCCAGTTCTAGTGGACAGTTATCAGTTGCATTACATATTAAACTTTTGCATCCTTCAAAGGCAAACATTTTCCGTAATGGAGAGTTATTTCTGTGTTTTAACTCAGCCCTTTGTTTTGCTTCCAAGGCTGCAACTAACTCAACCATGAACAAAAATTGAAACGCTATGAAGAAGTCAGTGTCACCTTGTAATATGGAACCACATTTTCCTTTAACTTATCCAACTCTTCCCTTGTGTTTTGTATCTTGCAGTCTTCCTGCTGCTGATTTCTCTTTAATAATCTTGAGTAATGCCACTTGGATTTCTGATGAGCATCTGTGATTACACCCTAGATTCAATGCTTAGCTAGGAGCCACACACTCACCCAGACCCTACTTTGGGAGTTTAACAGTAGTCAATCAAAAATAATGTGATTCTCCCACACTATGCAGAGATGTTACAAGCAAGAATTCCTCATGTCTTACATGCCATAAACAACCTCACATAAGCCCAGGAAGGAGGTCAAACTGATGAATATAATCTTCCTGCCATACGGTAAGAATAAAAGATACCAAGCAGATGTAAGCACTTGATGTGATCTCCTTTAAGCTACAAGAAAATAAGATCAGTTGACTCCTGATGTCCCACATGTGCTGTTAACACATTTCAGTTTAGGTACATTGGCTCTATTTAAGTCTGCCAAAATGTCTTCTTGCAGGACAGCATGAAAGACATTATGCATATCAGCAGTATTCAATGTGTTCTTCTGTCCATAAGGTTTCAATCAACATCTACCTAAAAAAGGCAGTTTGTTAGAAAAACCTCAATATTTTTTCCCCTTAAATCAGTATTTTCTAAGCCCTCCAAATTCATCACAGATCTGTGTTTAATGCCCACTAGGTTTCTCAGGGATATAAGAAGTTGCTTCAATGCTTGCCAGATTTGAAGAACTCATATACATGCATAAAGCCATAAGGAAATGGGGGTTAAATTGCGGGCACTGTTACACAGCATAACATCCCCTACACACATAACATTTTGTCCTTCTCAGCTTCTCAAGTTTGCTGTCTCCACTGAATCCTCGTGTCAGTTGATCACACTGTGTTTTCATTTTGCCAGTGATTTTCTAGTCCTCCCTGCTCTCACAGTCGCTTTTTCCCCTGCCTACTTCTCTGCTTCCCCTGTGCTTTCCCTCTGTTTTCTATGCATGACTTTGTTCCTCACCTCTTGATCTTCTAGGCCCAGTGCAATTTTTTCATTTGTTCCTCTCTCTGTAAACAGAATTCCTTCCTCCTCTTCAAATCTACACACGGGTTTGAGCTTGCTATTGATTCTAAGCCCTATTCCCAGAGGATTTGGGAAACTTGACTGTGCTTACCCGTAAGTGTAAGGAATGAGGTTAGCTGACATCATGCTAAACACAAGGGATTGGGGCTGGTCAAAGCTCTGCAGGCTAATCACAGCACTTTTTTCCATCACTACACAACACATTTGTTTGCTCTCTGTAATCTCATTCCTCTCCCAGATAAAAAAACTAAATTCAGTTCCATAAAATGCTCTCCATTTGTTTTCTTTCAGGTAGTTCCTGTATGTCTGTGAAACAAGTGAAATTCAAAGCAGCTGCTGAGGAGACATCTTCACACACCTCAGTCGACCACACTTTTGTTGAGCTTTCATACCTACTGGGATCTGTTTCCAAAACCCTTTGCTAGTCCCTCAGAATGAGAAGGATCATTAACTAAGCAAAAATTGATTCATTACGGTGAGAAAAATTTTCAACAGCTACGTGTTGTTAGCCCAAACCACAGGCTGCTGTGATCTTACGAATACACAGGAGGAAGCTGTGGAGAATTCTCACACAAAAAAGGCCTCAGATGATGTTGGTGCTTGAAAGCATGAAGGCTGAAGAGGTTCAGTGAAAGTGCTCTTGGGGTAGCTGGGAGAGATTCAATAGGGCAGGTCCTTTCCCTCATCAGATTAGGAAGAGAAGAAGAGCAAGTATTCATCCTTAGTGATGGTGGAAAAAAACAACTGCAGACTTCAAAGGCTATATAAGCAAGGGCAGGAATGTATGTCCTGGCAACTGATGTCCTTGAAACAACAACATTGAAAAGGTGAGAACTGTATTTATTCAGAGACCTGTAGAACATATGCTTGAAGGAACCTGGAAAGGTCATGCTGTTCGTTCCCTTTTCCTAAGGCAACATCAACTCTTCCTAATGTTGAGTGGGCTTGCTCAAACTTAATATCCATTTTTATACTGAAATTGCTGTTTGACTGCCTATCAAAGCTTTTAAAATAAAATGATGGTGAATAACGTTAAGAAAATTTACACCTCCTACTTTGGCTGGCATCTTTTTTTAACACCATTAGTGAGCAGAGCTTGACGAGTTCTGGGAATTTTCCCCCTCATCTGACCACAGACTTTCAAAAACAGAAGTTTATTCTATTGAAAACCTGTAATATTAAAGCTAAGAGGAATCATAACTGTTAGTCAGAGAAGGGGAAGAATATTGTTACCATTTATTTTTGTAAAGTTAGTAAAAAACAGGTTCTTTCATAGACAGTAGGAAGAAAACAACCTTGCCCCGTGAAGATAAATTCAGTGTATAAAATAATGTAAAATGATAGTCCAGAGGGAATGGCAATCAGAGAAATCAAGTGAGTGGGAACAGTGCTCAATGGAGTGTTTTGTATGAGGAATTCAGGGTATTTATTTCATTGCTGTTTCACATTGTCTTGTGTGAAAAAGATAAGAAAGGACGGTTAATTTGCTCCCCTCTATGTTCAGGCAAGAGAGGGGAGAACAGAGAAGGCTGGTTCAGAGTCCAGGTTCAGAAGAGTGAGGGGAAAGGTATTTGTCTAAGGAGGTGTTTAAGGGAAGGACAGGAGAGCTTTGGTACCCAAGAATCAGAGACGGTTCTAAGCAGGTAGGCTGGGCACGGTGGTCTGAGAGAGCAGACAAAGGGAACCTTAAACAAAGTGGATCAGGAGGGTGAGTGTAACAAATGAGTCTGGGAAAATAATCACCACTATATCCACTTTGTAGATCAAGTCTTGTACTGTGAATTTGAAAAGGTTGGTGTAGCAGGAAACATCACTGTAGCTGCAGTACTTTAAGAAGATTGTTCTTCGTAAAAGCTCCCTTCAAGCCTACAAAAATGGCCATGTCTGCAGCATGGCCTCCTCCAAACCCAAATAACTCATATTCATTCATTCATNGTGACCTCTGCCTGCTCCAGAACAGACACATTAGTCACGTAGTCATTACCAATAATGAAAAGACACCATCAAATCAAATGTTGGTGTCTTTTCAAGCATTGGCAGGAACACTTTTTACCATATTTCCATGTTAACTCCTTAACAGACTTCACAGTAAAATACCAATAATATTTGTAGGTACTGCCAATTTTTACAAGAAATACTTATCACTGGCAAATAATAAATACAGCACTCCTGCAAATTAAGTTCTTTGCTATTCCTAACTCCTTGCAGGGGTTAGCAGCTAGCCATGCTCATAAGTGTGCTCAACTGCCTCTCAGCACCAGGACAGCCCGGGTTCAGCACAGCTCCTCTCAGCTGGCTGCTCTTTTCAGCTTGCAGTAGAACAGCAAAGGTAGCACTACCCCATAGTCCAATTTAATAGCAGTTATTGTGGGTGTCACCTACCTGTCATGTCTGACTCACTCCACCATTTTTCTGTTGTTTTCATTTAAATATTTAAACACTCAAATATTCTAGCCACTTTACATTTCATCTCCTCGGAAAGAAGCAATGTTTCAGAGGCGTTACCATGGAAACAATGGAGTGAGGAGGCAGCTAAACATAAAAGTAAGTCATCTATCAGTAAATCCAGAGACATGCTTTGGGGTAACTTGAAATTAAAAAATGGGTAATTAATTGGGCTGTTGCTGAGCATCTGCTTGTTCTTATTGCTTATAAATGACAAGAAGACACCTTTTTGCCTGTGACAAGAAAATAAAACTTCCCTGTGCGAACTTCTCAGTAGTTAAAGTCCTTTCTGACACAAGAGATAACAGCACTTTGGAGATGACCACGAGTTACTCATCAGCAAGGTCAGGCAACTGAAATTGTATTGTTAAGGGTCAGCAACACCCGCTTCCTCGAACAAATCAATCCCTTCTGATAGCAGTGAGCTGTGAAGACTGGATAGTTGTGACCCAAGATACTTGCAAAGCTTAATCAGACTATGGCAAAAAGAAGATTAGCATTACTGGGCATAAAAAAGCAGTGAGATATGGCAAGCCCCTTCCAATTGTGCAAATGAATACACAGAGCCATTCTGCTCAGAAGTGGGTATTAAATTATACTTCTGGATAAATATAAAAGCATACCTTTGTCCATCTGTCACCATGTATCCTGAAACACGATAATTACCTCTCTCAAGCATGGGAAGGAGCAGCTCATGGCTTTTGCCTGTGCTCACAACATAAAACATTTTCCTGTGACTTTCTCAGCCTTAGCTTTGCTGAACTCTGTGTTGTCTGTAGTGAAGGTAACAAAGGAAAATCCATTGTTTCAGCTATGTTCTGGCCAAGAAAAGTTCAAATACACCTCTGTAATGAATATCATGTTCGCTTCAGGCATCAGCAAATTGACCACAGAAACACTTAAAACATTTAAATATGCCACATAAAATGTTCTGCTCAGAACAGATTCAGAAACATACCATTAGAGATTTGGGCTTTCTTTGCTCTTCCTAACTCTTTAGATCATGTTGAAACCATACTTTCACTTGTGGGCAGAGGAAGTGTCCTGGGAGATGTCTAAAGCCTCTTCCTGGTGCTGAAAATTGTCTTGATGATTAAAAGAGGAGTCACTCCTACTATCAGTAGCCACTAGAAAAAAAATCTAACCTGAGTCAACTGTGAGGAGAGCAAGAGGAAAACCGGTCTACTGAAGCTTGGAACACTGGCAAGACCTTGCTACCAGCAAATCCCGAGGAGCAGATCCTCCTCATACCCAGCTGGCTTGGGAGCACATGGAAGCAAACAGCCAGGCCAATTCACAACTGGCTGGCAGAGCATCAGGGCATCAGATGGGCTGAAATGGTCATCATAAAATATATTCACTCCACAGCTTTTGAGAAAAGATAATTTATGCAATTCTTTGTATGCACACACACACACAAAAATAATAGCATAACAGTACTGCTAAATAAATGTTTAGCTGGAGAAAACTGATCTGCTGTCTGTTTCACAATCATTTAAAAAAGTTGCATTTAGCCTTGTGACTGATGGAGTCTCACAGAATTGGTTATGCTGTTGGCACTGACTGTGCAAAGGAAAAGAAGAGAGGTGGGCTGTGTTTTATGCAATTTGTTTTTCTCCCTGTTGGAAATCTATCATAATTTTCCTGCCCAAACTATCAAGATGGTTGATAGGCTGGAAATAAATCAGATCACTGAGGTGAATGTTTCATAGCAAGATATTGTGTAACTGAACTGTATTTCCTATCTTCGCCTTCCAAACCCTAACAAATTATTTGAAAAGAAAAGAAAAAAAAAAAAAAAAGGCAAGAATTGTGGAAGGTTTAACTAGCCTTAAAATTTGTTTTCAGTTTTTAAATTAACCCTAATTAATGAATTTTTTATTATATGCAAAGCAAACCCACTAAATCTCCAGAGGCTTAGCTGTGACTTTGCCAAGAAAACCAAGTGAAAGGGCACAGCTTTGTTTTAGTCCTTTTTGTCCCCCTCCAGAACAGATGAGAAGCTTCCGAGCGAGGCTGCCTCCTGCTTTCCTGTTGCTCCGTGCTTGGCACAGCCTAGCCCGCCCTGTGCCCTGGCTGTGTTAGCTGCCATGGCAGGCGTCCTGCCATGCCACTTGTTGGAGGGGGGAATAGAGTAATCCCCAGCCTTCAGGATTCGCACTGCTGCATCATTTGTGGTGATTAGGAAGCTTATAAGCACTACTCTTTCCTCAATATTTATATCAAGTACCCTCTCTGAATGAAGAGCCATTTAACTTCTTGTTTAAAAAAAATATCTTTACCTTTCTGCTTTTCTTAGTGTTTCTGAGTTGCTGCTCACTGACTCTGATGGTCCCTAGACCAAGTGCTAAGACAAGAAAAATATTACAGCTCATCATCAAGTCTCTGAGCAAGCCAGTCATCCAGAAAAAAAAAAGAAAAAAAAACCACTGAAAAGTCACACACAAAATAATAATCATGTGCAGGGCCTGATACTTTTTGCCACATTTGAACAGGCAGATGAAGCAATTAATGTGAGTAGAGTTACATGAAATCCAGGCTGTGTTTTGCTGTCCCTGAGACAGTGCCTCTGGCTCGGAGCTTTGTGGAGGGGATTACACTGAGTTACTTGTGACCAAAAGACACTGAGCACTGGCACGCTCACCAGTGATTTTCAAGTGCTAACTTACAACAGGTAAATATCCTAACTGGTACTTTTCATACTTTTAGGCTGTTAAAAAGCCACAGCCAAAAATCATTTCAACAGAATTCAAAATGCTAAGAATCTTTTCCTTGCCTTGATAAAATACCTGGCAAGTACAGATGCTCATGATTGCTCTGTTGAACTCAAAGGTACTAAGGCATCATAACACTCTCGAAAATCTAATGCTATTTAGCAAGTCAAGACTAAGGCTTTGCTGAGAAGCAGATTTTGAGGGAAGGAGAGAAAATATTTTAGCTCTAGCTCAACTGTACTTTTAGACTTCTCAGTCACATCTCTTTTGCTACCTGAGGAATTTTAAGGAAGTAAATCAAATGTCTACCTGATATTGGGTGATGTGCAATATTTATTCTGAAGGCTCATGCAGCTTCTTTCACTCTTGAACTATTTACAACGTTCACACACTGTCATGTCTCAATAGATCACTCTATAACTCCATCAAGTAAAATGAAAGTAATTGCACATTGTAAATATATATCTTTGTGTATGTAGAGGCTTAGCAAGAATCAGTATTAATGATCATCCATCCATCCATCCAAAAGACTAAATAATTTATTGAAGATAGGGAGAGGCTTTGCTGGTGGAAACAAATATAAAATGAAATTAGTCCAGCATGTAAGTTGAGCACCAGTTAATAGTGGAGGTTGCAAAAGCAGGTTGAAGAACTCGAGTCTCCACAAAAAGACTTGGTTTTAGTGTCAGATAGCTGGTAACGAGTTTAAATGCTGATACTTGGAGGAGTTGGATCCTTCAGTAGTTTTTTTGTTTGTTTATGAAAACAAAAGTATGAAGAAACCATGTACCTTTTCTAACATCCTATTTCCTTTTGCTGGGCCAGGCCGGCTGTGCTAAAGAAAAAGAAAAACAAAGAATAGCCTGGAGGCAGATGCATTAGTCTCTGCATCAGTATCAGGTTTTTCTGCTTCTCCAGAAGTGATTTCACAGTAGGAATTCCAGTAGGAATTAAAACATTTTCCTACAAAAGGCAAATAGAGAATGAGAGCTGTGTGCTGCAGAATACAGATGGGACTCAGAGGCACTAACAAGGCTGATCACTTTCTTTGGTCCATCCTGACACATACACACAACCATATAACCATAAAAAGCTCTCATTAGTGAGCAAAACGTTGAAACTTTGAATGGCTCCCAACACTACAGTACAAAAATTTTTGAAGAACATAAAAGCTAAGGATTCATTTGTCAGTTAATCAACTGTTACAGCTCTCAGCATTCAAACTTTTTTTGTATTGTTCAATGAGCTTATTGTTGTGATCAGGACCCTGACAAGGTTGTGACTAAAATGGGGCGCAGAACCTGCATCAGCACCTGGAGAAATCAGTGTGGGGTTTTTTTCTTTTTTTAATAGGAATCAAGTCTTTTCCTTACACCACAGAGAGCCATAGGAAAGAGATGACCATGCAGAAAACAATAAGAATAATAAATTAGTTCTGCCCAATCATCATTATTCAACTATTCCTTGTAGTCATTCCAGGAATAGCCGCTTTGGATCAATTTGGAAACTGCTGTCTCAGGACAAGCTGAGAGAGATGAAAGGAAAGATTTTGCAAACCTTAGTGGATGTTAACAACTGTGATGGATCCAGGCTTCTGAAATCGCCATCTGATTAGATAAACTTGTACACAGGGTATAATACACCTCACCAAGTCTCTCCAGTGCTCTCTTTGAGCATTTTTGAGCCTTGTATAACAGGACTATTTCAGAGAAGTGGGAATTAAGAAAAACCTTTATGTAGAGCCCTGGGAACATATTTCTGGGTAATAACTCGGTATTAAAATTCAATTTTTTTATTTGGAGGAACTCCAACAAAACCAATAGAGTGCGCTTGGACAGAAACTGCAGAGTTTTGTTTTCTTTGCATATCTGAGGAATTCCCAGACAAAGAGTTTCTTCATATCTGCATAAGAAGATACTGCTTTTTTGTACAATGGGTTTCCCTATACACCTCTACAATGCTTGTTTCTTATTTGGCTTAAGAAAGCAAAAGTTTAATAAAGGTAATGTTTCAGAAACAGAGAAACAGAAATGAGATAAGCTTAGCTACAAAGGGACCAAAACAACTGCCACAGAGCTTACATATTTGGGATAGAAATCCTGGCAAAGTTAAATGGAAAAAGGTGCTTAAACCAAAGAGTGATATCACTACAGCCACTAGTGAGAATTACTTACAAAATGAATTGAATTTTTTAATAAAAAAAACAAAAAAACAAAAACAAAAACAAAAACAAAAAAAAAACACCCAAAACCAAAAAAACCAAAGAACAAACTAGGACACTTAAAACACAGGTCTGTGTGTTAGAAGGAGCCTCAAAGGAAATATAGTGATTCCCCTGAAAACTGGACCTTGTTTATAGGATATGCCACTAATTAAGTCAGCGACTACAGCACATGAGGGGAGCATGACTTTCCGAGTTGTGTATATATAAACAATAAGAGAGAAGGAAGTCCCTTTGGAGTGCACATCAGTTTCGGTTACATCACTCCATTCCAGCAAGTTATTAAAAGAGTAAGAGAAAGATATATTTTCAACCCCTAGAAAATAATCACCATGCACCAATGTGCTCAGCAGTGCAGAAAACACTTGACAATTCTCCAATTACCAGGGCACACCGAACAAGTTAACCTTTTGTATTCACATGCTGACTAGCAGGCAGGAGGTGAGCCGTGTTTGTCTACGTAGGACTATGGAAATATGGGTTGTATGATTACAAAGTGAGAACAGTGTACCATCTGTCTATCTAATACTATCCATGCAGCAGGCACATCACTATTTTGAGCCTCAAACTCCTCAGTACCGAGAAGGCAGAAGGCAAGTGTTGCCATTACACTGTAGTTATATTTATGATGTGTGTACATTTTGCCTGGGAATGAAAATCTAAGACTAGCAACCAAAAATATTTGCAGAGTTATCACAGTACCTGTGCATTAGACTTTCTGCTACACCAGATGATACCTCATTATCCCAGAAAGAGGTAAATTGTTACCTAAAGCTGGCATATTTGCAAAATGCAAAATGCAGAAGAATTCTTGTCTGTATCTGTGAAGACTGAGTGAAAGAAGGGACATCAGTAAGAACAACTCAGTGGCCAAATGTCACCCGCATAAGAAGCTAGAAAAGTAATCCAGATCAGCTATCACCAAACCATGTGCTGCAGTGCTGAGACCCAGGCTCTGCCCAAAGGTAGAGAAGGAACATCTCTCCACACTAACCAAGAATGGTGGTTACTAGAACCTAAACAGCAAAACTAAATGAGAAGATTGTGTCTATGAAAGTAGTTAATCAATTCATATAGCAATTATTCTATGAATGTGCATCATGAGACATAATCTGTATTCATACATATGTGTATCCACTACGAAAAAAGTGGTGAGATAACTAAGCCCTGACTTGCCTTAGCAACAGAGAATATTTTCCTCTCAGTTTAGAACTGTAGCTCTTTCAGGCTTTATTACCATATAGTTCTCTAAAGAAGTTACTTGTGGCAAGAGTGTATGTCTCCACTCACTGCAGGAGATCCCTGGCAGTTGGTCCACTGCAGTTCTGGTTTGAGTGCTCCCTCCAATAGCTGTTGTTTGGTCTTTGACTTTTCTAAGAGCTGATGCTTAAATCTCAAAACAGTGAATATTTTATCATCTTTCATCATCGTGATTTTGCCTCGTATTTGTGCTGATTACATCTATATCCATGTCTTGATGGAATGTAAGCCTGTCCTTTTTCCCCAAAACAGTTAGATCCTTATGTGATCCTGTGGTTCTCAGAGTGCTTTAGTTTGCATATTGGCCAAGTGTTTCTCTTCCATCTCTGTGAGCTGGAGTAGTGCTGTTACTGTAATCTCAGATACTCTAACAAGTTACTTGTTATTCAAGGTGTTCTTCTATCCAGGAAGATGTTATTGCCCATTTTGTTTGCTTTTTGCAGACCCCTTTAAAAATCTTAGCAGTTTTATCTGTCTGTTGAGCTTTGCCCATTCTTGAGTCAACATCAATGCTTAGGAAGCACACAGTATTTTTGCTGCTTAATCTTTTGAAATTAAAAATGCCTTAACATTGTACCAAATGTCCACAAGTAGTTTGTTGCATCTGTGCTACCTTTGCTTATCTTGCTTCAGAAAAGAAGTGTCCTTTTTTTTCTTGGTACCAATGTACCTGGAAAACTGATAGCTCATTTTCCAAGTATCAATGTTTGAGTGATTTGAAGGTATATTTGAAAGAATGACTGGGTATCAAGAGTCAGTTGGGTTTGTACAGGTATTGTCTTTTTCTCACTGGTTCATTGTTGTTTCATAAGAAAGTGGTGTCTGTATTGTTTTGCATAGTTTATTTTCTGTTGCTGTCGTGTTATACTAGAAGGCTGCTCTAGATAAGACAACAGTTGTCTGTCTGTCCCCTGTCATTCTCTTTCTCGTAATGTGGAGCAGAGTTGCAGCTTAAAAAAATAATTTGGGTTCCCTGTGGCAACACTCAAGGGCTTTGAATTGCTCCCTTGTATTTGTGAGTTGAAGTCCTAACATGGAAATGCATTATTATAGGACACCCTCCATTGTGTCAAAGGTATTTTTGTTGTTGGCAATACAGAACCTGTTGTCTACATCTCTCAGCTGAGTTCACATGATTCTGAGCATTCTGGCTTTGATGAGAAAGCTGCCCATCTTGACTGTGGTCCAAAGTCTCTCTTACTCTATTCTCACCATTACATGACTCATTTTTGCTGGGTAACAGTTCAGTTTCTCCTCTTGATAGTAAAGAAACTGTTTACTCTCTCTCTCAGTGCTGCACTACTTTTACTTGTATATCACTGTCTGACCTCTGCAGTTAAGGCCAGTCAGAAGTTTGAAAGCTCTTTGTTCTATCACGTCATATACAGATCAGATCTCATGTTTGAAGTTCCCTGCTCTTTGGTTTTGTATGGTGCTTTTTTATTTTTCATTTTATTTATTTGTAAGCTCTGCAACAGTTACTGCACATGACTCAATATACAGAACATTTTCCACCAGCATTTTCCACTCTCCATCATATCTTTGTGCAGTTTTTTTATATGCAGTTTAACTCTGCCTTTTGCATTTGCACAAGTATTAGTGTAGTTTCCTTATTTTTTATGAGCCAGCTAATTACCTGAGTCTCTTCACCACTTATGCCCTGCATTTGCAGATGAATGTGTTCACGTGTACATGCCTATGGCTGTTAGTAAAGTTAATGTGAGCTCCATAATCTGTCTTAGTCAAGCATATTTGTCTTGCCCCTATCATTTCTGACACATTCACCTTTTTAGAAATAACATTGCAGGAGCTGAAGGTTTTGTGATATGCTGGTTTATTGTTTTTCCAGATCTTTTCTAACAAAGAAATCTTTTATTTATGACACCTTTTGAAAGATTAAGTGGCTTCTAAAGCACCGCTAGGATTTTACAGTTTGTCTTGTTTTGGTGTTCCTGCTAACACAGGTAGCAGTTTTTATCAGTTGTGGCTGATGGCTGATGGTATGGCTGAGTTTACTCTGATTTCCATTATGCCTACATACAAGTGCTACTAAACCAATCCTCTCTTAAGCCCAGCCCTGCAAAGGTAGATAATGAACAGTGTTGCTATAAACATGTTTCTCTTGTTTTATTTTTTCCCTCTTTTCCTTTTTTGCTATTTAGTATTAAGAAAGACAGACATCCCAGGCTGTGCAACAGGCTAGTCCTTTCTCCAGCTACTCTGTCCACTCATCTAACACTTCCAAACAGTCTAGTTCCTAGAACTTTGAGGCACCTATATGGAATAGTGTCCACTACAAACCACAGGTCAGTGCCCTGCTCAGTTCTATTCTTCCTGCATGACCTTCGATGGGTCACTCATTTTGTCAATACCAAGATGACTAAGTATTTAATTGTGGCATTTATGTCAAAAAAGGAATGTTCCATAGCGATACAAATGTACAGGCACCATTATAAGGTACAGAATGTTTGCTGCAGAGGAGCCACCCATATCTTTCCCTTCAAGCTGAACCAGATCCATTACAGGATTTTCCCTGCTTCTTCCTCAAGGCTACACAGAGATCAAGCCAGTTTTGCTCTCTGTCATGTGAAAGGTATTTTCAAAATAATCTTTTAATAAAACTTCAACCGTGCTTGGATGCAGTCCCTGTGTGGGATGCTACATACATATGGGATTGTGCTAGCACACTGTGTGCCCTTACCTGGCTGAATATGCCAACAGAAGCATTGCAGCCCCTCCCTTCCTCTGCAGTAAACACACTTTGTCCTTGAACTGCAACCACTGCCAAGTAATGACATGAAAATAACCTCTCTGCTCACAAGGTATGGGCTCCTGTCTTAGCAAGATCAATAGAAAATGACCAAAAGAAGTGACACTGTAAAGGTGTGGTCCAGAATGCAGGTCTACACGTGAACTGCCATCCCAAAACAGAATGGGGAGAATACTCATTGGATCACCTATAGCTTCAAGTACCAGACCAGTTTTTGTGGGATGAGCCATTTTCCTCTGTTGTAGGCTTAGTTATGAACAAGATTGATTGACCACATTCAAGGCATTTCCCCCAGCCTGCATGCTTTTTCAGGGTTCAGCCCTAAGCAATGCACAGACAGCCTGAGCAAAACCATGCACCAATTTGTCCTTGCAAGTCTTTTCAAGTACCAGCAGGGATAAACAATGTACAAGGACTTTCCAAGCAACCCAATGACCAAGGAACTCTCTTCCCCTGGCAGCTTTACATCACTAAGCTAACTTAAATCTAATGATAAAACTGAGAGTTTAGGGACTTTCGTGGGTACTGTAGCAATCTCAGAAGAATCACAGCCTGATGGAATGAGGATCAACTCACACTCAGCCATCCAGATAATCATGAACCACATGGAAAGTCATTTTATCAGCCAGCCAAGTAGAACTGAGCAGAAATTATTACTTTTTTCTCTGAAGGAAAAGCAATTCTGTTTTATATAACATTTTCTTAAACATGCAAGAGACGATGAAAGGCACTTGGTTTTAATGACATCTAGCTTTAATGCCACATTTCATTCTAAACCGAGTAGCAAACACAATCCCATCTGAAGATGATGTTAACAGTGTTAGCCAGACCTACATTTCTCTATCCTGTTACTCTTAGATTGCCTGAATTCAAGCAGGATTTGTGCTCTGATGAACACTCTCATCCAGTCTGATTTACTAGATAGGAGTTAAATCACCTCCAAGCCTATATGCAAAGATTTGCTGGCCCTTAGCCATTAGAGGGATAAAGCTACCACCCAAATGAAAGCTCAGGTTAGCTGCACTGTACAGAAGCACATTGCACAGGTGAAGGGTACGTGACATTTGTTTGCTCAGTGACACCTAATGACATCAATATTGCTTAAAATGCTGGTGTTACATGTGGCTGTTTGGCTCAGGGATCATATGACAGTTAAATTGGACTGACAAGAGACGAGGAGTTTTTAGACAGAAGAACAAGTCTCAGGTGGCAGGTAAATGGGCCTGTGTCAGAACTGTGTAATGATGAGACACTGAGCTGTACACGCCCACCAAGAAGCCAAATGGGTTCATCAGAGAGATACTGCACATGGACTGTAGGGTCACTGTGAGAATAAGAGCCACAAAATACAGAGCATGTCACCTTTTCTGAAAGATTTATATTCATGTGGTTCTCTGTAATGGTAATTTGTTACTCACAGTAGCTTTTTCATATGTTCCAGACAGTTGTTTCACTGAGGCCATCAGCAGTAAAAAATCTTTGTCCTTCATTAACTTCTCAGGCAAGCATTAATTATCCCACAGATTCTAGTAATAATAGGCTTATGAGACTGACGTTTGAATGTGCCCATAACCTCTGCAGTGAGCTGTCCCATCCGTCAGCAAATCCAGGAAAGTAACTGGGGAAGGAATATACTTTTAGAGAATTTCTACCAAGACCTCTTTTTTTCCTTCCAGGACAGTTGGAAAATGGATTGAGGAAGCCTGTTTTCATTTTCCAGGCTCATCTTTTCCTTCAGTAGCTTTTAATCACCATGAAGCTTAGTTATTAATGTCTCTAAAGTCAGGCTATTTGGTGTATATTGCTGTGCAGTTCTTTTGAAGCAGCACCAAACACAAAAGGTACACTGTTCTCTCCCTGTTTCTGTTTCTCCTGTTAATCAATGGTAATACTGTGCTGGAGCCTGTGGTGTTGGGCATTATTAAACATGACAAAGGTGCATGTCTCTAGGAGCTAGAACAAGACAGCTGGTGAGACACAGAGGGAGCAGAGCACAGGCACCATGGAAGCAACACAAGTTAGTCTGACAAGCACTGGTTCTTGCAGATGAGCAGCCCCAACTCCTAGATTGGTTACTGACGGTCCTGATCCTTGGAAGGTGCTCTGTATCTGCACCTACAAGGTGGACACTGAGGCTGCTGGAGCCATGCACAGATGCTGTGGTGTTCCCACAGGGAGTACCTTTCAAGATTAGGTCCTCTAAATGCATAAAAATGCAGAAAATCTCCCCAGTTTCCCCTGACCTTTAAGTAGCACATCATCATGTAGCTGAAGGAGATATTTCCTTGGAGTAGGATAGGGAGAGTGCAAAGAGTGCTTGTTTTCCATGACTGCACACTTGGGTAGGGACTTTAGCCCACAATGCCAGATTTTCAGCATTTCCTCAGGCCTCAAGCCATCCCTCTGTAGTTGCAAAACCTGTCAGCATACATGTTCTAGAAATAGGAGTCCAGCAGAGTGTTCAGCAAATCAGTCTTCCCCACCTGTGGGTGTTTATTACAGTGGCTGTTAGATGCCATAAGCTTGAGAAAGCCCCACCTTATGCTGTGAACTGTGGATTTATGTGCAGTCCTTTATGCCACCTCTCCTATTTGTAAAACTCTCATCAGATCACAAGTTAAAAATACTTGAAGTACCGTGGCCTGTCTAATTTTTTGTACAAGAACTGAGTTCTCTGTCAGCACCACGCAACAATGAAACCTGCAGTGTCCTTACTGTAGTGTGCTTCCTGGTGCTCTGTGATACAGACACTAATGAACTGTAACCTGGGAAACCACTGAAAGTCTCTTGCTTAATGTATGTGAGATGTTTGGTTAGATTAAGGTGCCTTTCAGAATGGAAACTGAAGAGATCTTCACCCCCCACAGTCTCATGGTCTTCTGGGTGTTCCTTTAGAGTACCAACATTTCTTGAAACTCATGGAGCCAGTTTGAGGGGCTTTTATCTATCTACAATGAAGCAATAGTGTGTCTGGAAGTGGAAGAATCTATAGCTGCTAAAGTAACTTCAGAAAGAAAGAATGTATTTGCAAGATTAGAATAAATAATATTTTGCACTTGGATAACAGAATCATGCAGAAGTTTCTAAGCCCTGTACATAGAATGTTAAGGGGTTGAAATGGACCTTAAAGATCATCTAGCCTCAATGCTCCCCTGCCACGTGCAGGAACACCTACCACTAGACCAGGCTGCTCAAGACCTTATCCAACCTGGCTTTGAACACAGCCAGTACTGGAGCATCCACTGTTCCAGTGCCTAAGCACTCCACCATGTATCAGCTAACCCCCATGCTGTCCCACTAACACTGCCCTTACCTTCTACAGGTCGCTGAATGACAGGGAGCGTAGAGGAGGGTAAGACATTCATTCACACCACAAACTGGACCTGGACTAAAACCAACAGTCCCCAGTCTTTCCTTCTGGTCTTCTCTCCATAAAAATGCTGCCCTCCCTCATCTGGTCCTGCTTTTCACTTGCATGCAAATTTGTCTGTCTCTCTGATACCTCCTTATACACATGTGATCTCTAACACAGAGTTAACAGTCTGTCCCATGGTGTCTCCTTCTTTTTCTCTAGCTTGCTTGGGACACACTGCCATCCTTTCACCCCTGCCATTCTGTGTCTCATCTTCTGTCTCCCTGTACAGGTGGCATCTCAGCCTGAAAGGTTGTTTTTAGCAGTATCCCTGCTATCTATTTGCCTCATTTAAAATCCTTCTAGAAAATAATTGTTCTGTGCTGCTGTTTGGATCCTTCACTTTCTCCTCTTCTTGTATGGCATTAATGTCTTTTCTTTCTCATCTTTTCACTCCCAGCTCTTCCATCCTCTACCCCATCCTAGCTCTTGTCTTCTAGTCATTCTCAGAGGGAACAAAACATACTTCTAATCAGACTGTGTCAGGACTTACTTATATGGAGCCCTAACATGCATCCTCTCTATTTTGCCCTCACACAAAAGAGGCATTCTATGAAGTTCCATAGACAGGCTTATGTGCACCCTCAAATATTTCTTAAATTCTCTTTGGCTATGATGTCACCTAAAATGTTACCAGCTAGCTAGGCTGCTGGTAGCTGGGGCAACCTGCCTCTGATATGAAGCATAATGTCTCCACTGGATCCTACATATTCCTATTTAGCTGTCTGCATCCTGCTGGGTTATATCTTATTCTTAGATGGCAGCCTTGGGCTCAGAGGCAGAAATTGCCTTTTTTGTTCTGTGTTTGCAGAGTACCTACCACACCAGGAACTGCATCCATCATTCCTGAACCTTCGACATTAAAGTGATAAATAAGAGTGGAAATTACAGTCACAGCATTGTCACGGGGAGAGCAAGTGGCAGCACTGACAACAGAGCAGCAGCATCCTGTCTTCCCTCCTTGCTGTTCATCCCTCACTACTTGTTTCAGTACCTCTGTGATTCTACACCTGCACATGTGCAGCCAGCGGAGCAGTAGGATTTGTCACCATCTAGATGTCTCCTGAGAATTAGATGAGTAAGATCACATGGCTTCCTGCCAGCCAAATAGTTGTAAGCTCTTCATTTACAAGAAGCTTTCACTTGAACTTAGCCACCACAATCCAATTTGCTCAATTTCAGCAAGGTTTAAATTGTTCTTCCTGCTCTTTCCACACTAACAGCCCCAGAACAGTATATTAAGAAGATGTAAATAACACATCTGAGAGAGATTTTCAATTGGATGCATTAAACTCTTCTTTTTTACCCCTAAAAAATGTCCTGGCAAGAGAAAATTACTAGTTGCAGACACGTGTTTCTGTCATATCTATCAGCAAGCAAGCTAAGCTGATTTGCAGCCCTGGACACTAACCATCACTCTACTTTCAGGTTGCTGAGGACTTGATTTATAAACATGACAAAAATTAGGATGCTCCCAAAATAAAATGTGCTTTAGGATTCGGCATACTTAAAGCAGAACATTAAGGTGAAAAAAAGAAGTGTTGATCATGTTTAGAGTGGAGTGTAACAGCACACTCCAAAGAAAGTAAGTCACCTGAATGTTGTATAAGAGAAGATCACTTGGATTTAGTGAAGATGAGGGGGCAGAGGAAGAGGCAGAACTGGGAGTAACTGGATGTGTACAGAACAGGAAAAAGAAGTGCATTTTGCCCAGCTTGAAAGCTGTGCCATAGGTGTTAAGTGGCCTCCCGAGCCTAAGCAGACTTTCTATATAATGAATATTTTCTTTTGATGTTTCTTCATCTAGGGCGCTGACCATCATAAACCTCTTAAATTTCAAGTGCTATTTTTATGGCCTCTTTATGATTGGAGTAACCTCACTTAAAGGATTACAGGGGTTACTTCATGTCTTTCTAGCCAAATGCATTCTGGTAAAGATCAGTTTGATCTGAAGTCAGCTGTTATCTTTAGCTTTGATTGTTAATCATTACTAAGGCCTTTGTTCTTTGATTGTCACTAGGGAATCCTAAGTGCAGGGTATGCTAATTACTACCTGGCTTATCAGCAAGATGTGCATCATCAAATACAAGAAATAGATCCCTGATATTGTTAGGAAAAGTACCTGAAAGTAAATTTAAAACAACAGTATTCACCTGATGATTCCCACGATGATTTACTGATTTGACTTTAGTGTTTGCAACTATTTTATAGTAGAGGTATTTAACAGGGAAGGCAAGTAGGGTGGTCTATTTTAAAAGGGATGAGTGCTCTCTAAGTAAAAGAATGCACTGCCTAGATTGAAGCATTTAGACAAACTAAGGTCAAATTAACAGTTACCTATATTTGTGAGGTTATTCAGAGCCAATCTGTAGTAGAAATTATGCAGAAACTGCTTTCATATTAAATAGCACATCCCATTTGACCATCAGAAAACACGGAGGTGATTGATTACACTCGTGTACTAAAGCTTTATAGAGTACAACTCTGCAGAGTGTACTTTGGAAAGCACAGCCCAAGTACTGTGTCAGGAGACCTTTCACAGGGTAAAGAACTCCTCAGTGACTGTGTACAGCTCTGCTCCCTGTAAGACTGCCTTGCAGTATCTGCTGCACCTGGATGTGCCCGAGCATCAGCTGCCTGAGTCTCACCTTTTGCTGAGTTTCTTCACACCTTTTAATTGTGAAGAAAGATGCAAGATGCCCAGTGCTGTTTTCATGTTGCCCAAGCCAAAGGGTTTGTCCAGAGGAAGTTGTGGGTGGCAAAGGAGGAACATGAATATGTGGTGTGTCATCTGGCACCCAGAAATGCTCGAGTTCATCTCCCACATTTATTTTTAGAAATTCTTCCTGTGGGTGCTTTCTTTAATCCCACAGGTCTCAAACAAAGGATTCCTTTAATGCACTCCAGCCTGAGCTATTTGATCTGGGAAAAGAAGTACACCAAGAAATTGTTCTCACATATTAAGTTAGCTAGAGCAAAGAAGCCCAATATTAAATTTCAGTGATAAGGTCATCCTCTGTCTTCACATAACAAGGAAAGGTCAGAATTACAGAATGATTGAGATTGGAAGGGGTCTCTGGTCCAACCCTCGGCTTAAGCTGGGATTGCTGAGGACCATGTCCAGACAACTCTTGAATATGTCCAAAGATGCGATGTCCACAAGTTTTCTGGGCAACCCATGCCAGTGCTCAGTCATCTGCATAGAAAAAAGGTGTTTTCTGATATTCAGAGGGAACCTCCTGTGTTTCAGTTTGTGCCTACTGCCTTTGGTAGACTGGACACAGTGCTGCAGGTATGGCCTCACCAGTGCAGAGTAGAGGAGCAGGATCACCTCCCTCAACCTGCTGGCAGTGCTGTGCCTGCTGCAGTCCAGGATTTCATTAGCCCTTCTTTTCAGCAAGGGCATATTGCCCGCTCCTACACAACTTAATGGTCACCAGGACCCCCAGGTCCTTTGCTTCCAAGTTGCTTTCCAGCTGGGGGGTCCACAGCATATACTGGTGCCTGGGGTTGTTCCTACCCTGGTCCAGGACTTCACTCTTCTCCTTGTCAAACTTGATGCTTTTCCTGACAGTCTATTTCTCCAGCCTGTCAAGGCCTCTCTGGATGACAGCATGACCCTCCATTATAGCAGCCAGTCCTGAGGGTATGCTCTGCCCTATCATCTACCAATGAAGACATCAAATGGGATGGGACCAAATACTGACCGACCCCTTTGGCAAACCACTGCTCAGTGGCCTCCAACTTTGTTCCACGGCCCACCATACTCTGGGCCTGGCAGTTCAATTTTTCAACTTAATTCAATTTTCAGCCCACTTCACTGTCTACTTATTCAGCCCATACTTCATTAGCTTTTCTACATGGATCTCCTGGAAAACAGTGTCAACAGCTCAAGCTGAGATAGTATCCATTGCTCTTGACAATCATCTAGCAAGACAATCATTTCATCATGGAAGGCTACCAGGTTGTTCAAGCAACTTCTGCTTGGTGGAGCCATGCTGAGGGAGAATCTTTTTCTAATATCTAATGTGAATCTCTCCTCTCTCAGCTTTAGGCCATTTTTTCTTGTTCTCTCACTGCAGGCACGGTAGAAGAGAGTGGCCCCCACCTCACTGCAAGCTCCTTTCAGGTAATTCTAGAGAGTGATAAGGTCCCCCTTGAGCCTCCTCTTCTCGAGACTAAACAAACTCAGCTCCCTCAGTTGAAGTTTGTACTCCCTTTGAGTACAAGCTCCATCTACAATCATTCTCAAGCATCCTCCCAGGATCATATAAGAATACATAATAAGGACATCTTTTACCATGCTTTTGTCAGAGTTTATATTTTAAAAAAGGTTAAAATAGTGCCTTTGTACCAAGGATATCTGAGACCTAATAATACTGTTCCAATTTAAGAGTCCAAATTAAAAGTTTTCGTCTTTTCTTTTAACTGACTGCTGCAGTCAGTAATTAGACTGCAGAAGGAGTTTTGAGGATGCTTTTCTGTAGGGGACTCTCAGGCCATGCGATAACAATCCTTGTCGTCATTTTAATTTAAATTTTTATCTGTGTAGCCAGGAGAACCATGTTGGTGCTATATTTGCATTGTCTACAGCAAGGAGTGCATCTCTCTGCAGCACTGCCAGTCTCCTGCCTGACTGGCTAATCTGAATTGTGGTTATAGCAGATGATGGTGTTCTGATGCTTCAGCCTTTGTTTTCTGGTTTTATTTTGCTCTTTCCTCTTTTTCTACCCTGTTCCTCTTTACAGGCTTGTACATATCAGAAATACCCTTTGGGAGAGAACAGGCAGAACTAGTCAGCAAAGGCTGCTTCCCATCTTGAGGCTAATGCTGATGCCAGTGCCAGTCATTGCCTTCTTCACATCAGCGGCACAATTTGAAAAGTAAATTAAGTTGTTGAACTGCGGTCTACCTGCTCACAGCAGCCTCCTCTGGAGAAGCAGTATCTTGTCCTTAGTGGTCAGGAAAAGGTAAATTTTGGTGCCTGGAAAATAGTTAACACCAGAAGCTTGAAGATAACTGGAGCTTTATGTTTTAAAGAATAGGAGGAATTCGAGAAATGTGGCCCTGGTATGTGAAAGCCCCGGGAAGTAAATGGTCTGAGCACATGCACCAACTTACTGCTTCGTTTAGAACTGGGCAATGTTAAGTGAAAAAATTAATAAACTGGAATGTTCCACACTGGATACCAAGAGCTGGATAAGTTCTGCTTAAATTAGAAGTGAATAAAATTCCATTTCCCTGCTGTTTACCCTCAGCTCCAAGAAAGTCTCCAAGGTGTAATTACTCAGGCCTTTCTCACGTGAGCTGAACAGAGTAGAGCTGCTCACACTCCCAGAGTGGGAAAAGCAGGCAGATACCTGCAGCACGATGAGGCAGGACCTGCACTGCCAGGGGACTGACTGGGGCAGGGACACAGGGAGGCTGAGGCACAAAGCACAGAGCAGTGCCAACAGGTACAGGCTCCCAGCCACAGACACCTGGCTACAAACTCTTCGTTTAGTCAAAACAATTCCTTTGGTGCTTATTAAACTGATTAGAATGGATTACTTTTTTAAAAAGTTATTGCTTCGATCTCAGGCTCAATAAAACGGAAATAAAAGAGGCAAACTCTTATTATGAGATAAAATGAAAGACTGGATCTCAGTTAAAACGTAAAGGCTTCTTTCTCCTGGTGTTTGATTAGGGGTAGTGTTTCAAATGGAGGTTCACACATAAACAGTTCACTGAGTGTCAATAAAATAGTCACTATACCTATTTAAATAATCAATTTAAATCATCCTAACTCTGCACTAGCCAGGTCCTCCAGCTGTGTTTACAAGGTGGCACTGAAAAGCACAGAGTGAGAGCTCCTGGTTTCCTGTTTTAAGAGGTATAAGAATAAACAATCCTAAGCCTCAATTCAAAACCTATTAGTTCTGCTTGGGTAGGCAGGACCTCAGTACAGATGTACACCCGTGTGGCCTTTCTTTGTCTCTTTTTTTCCATGTCCTCCCTATGGCAGCCACACAGGAGTTCTCAGCTGCAGGTTTCCCATCAGTTCTTTTGGGTAAAAGCATTTCCTTGTGTGGTGAGAACTAAATCTCTGACGCATAAAAATAGTATTTAAGAAGCAATGCTTAAATTGGATCAAGATTTAATACTTTTATTTTTAAAATAAAAATGAAATTAGAAAGCAATTTATGTACTCATAGGTAAGGAGTGCATGCTTAGAAGGTGGACAGCATTGTCACAGACTTTGTGGTTTAGAGGAAATTCCAGTCTCTAGTGGCTTCACTCTGCCTTTTGATGTATAATTACTGTTACAGCCTAAGGAACAGTAAACATCATCCACAAGCTTCAAGTGGATGTGCCAAAGAAATTTTCAGTCTACTGATACTTGCAGACCAACAACAGAAGTTTTCAACCAAGCCAGATATGGAGAAGACGGAAGAGAAATATTACTAGCATATGACTCAAATCTGTGTTTCCACAAGATAGCTATAACTAACTCTCATAGTACCAACTAAAGATGCAGTGGGTCTAAGTTACCTAAGCAAATTACAGACCAACAAAATAGATATAATCAAAGTATTTCTGCAGTGAAATTTCAGTTCCAGCCTATTTCTGACTTTTGAGATAATTCAACTTAAAACAAAAGTATTCACCAAGTTAATGTCAGAGGGATTTTGTTTTCTCTAAAGTTAGAAGAGAACAGAACTCTGAGCTAACAGTCCAGAAGGGGTGTGTTTGCTGGTCCTTATGCAGCAGCACATGTACCTGATCATAATCAAGCAAAAAGGCATGATGACCTCAGAACAGGTATGTAGGCCATCAGGACAACTTAGGATGTAGGAAATATGACTATATTCATTGGAAAAAATTAGCTGCATTGCTCAACACTGCATATTCCCAGCAAGAGGGACACAAGCCATACTCAAAACCTGAGGACCAAGTTTTCAGTAAGATGTACTGCTGAGACAGAATGCCAGCAGAAATGGAACAACTGCTTGAGCTCATCTGATCAGTCACCAGTGACTGAAAAGTGATGTCATTGTTGTTTGAACTGGTTTTCACCCAATTGCTCTGAGCTTATAGGTACAGAGAGCCATTGCTGCTGAAAGAACAGAGAATTCAAAACTTTAAAATAAATTTTATGACATTTGTTGGTATCTGAATAATTGGTAATTTCTAAAAAAGATAATCTGAAAAATTGATCTGAAGAGGCTGTAAGTAGCACCTGGGACTCTGATTATTCCTTCCAGTGATAGCTGCTTTCCTGTCCAGCTCTTCATGACTCAGAGGAATCTCATAGAAAACACACTCAGTACTTCAGCTAATGGTCTACAGTCAGCAGCTAAACTAGACTTTGGAACTAAGGCATGAAGAAGTTAAAAAATCACCTGAAAAACCCAGACAAGGCTTCAGGCAGCACATGCCCACACACTGGCTGGACTTGGCTTCATGGCAGGTTAAAGAAAGGTGTAAAAGTGGGATCATATCAGCCCACACTGTTGAGCTCCACAGAAAGTCATGATTTAAATCCTCATAGGGCTACTGCTGGGCTTGTCTGTCTGGAGAGGAAAACAACATCTGGCTACTCTGCAGGAAGAACTGATCCAGTTTAGCCCTTCCACATACAGTTTAGCCTTTTCCCAAACCCAGATGCTTCTCTATATGTGATTGTGAGTAAATGTTATAATCCACTGAGTTAACTAAGTATGGATATTTCCCATTATTGCCATGGCAAAAATAGTTTATTACCATACTTTGTCTCCAGGGGAGGTTTAGACTGGACATTCAGAAGCATTTCTTTATCAAGAAGGTGATCAAACACTGAAAAAGACTTCCTAGAGAGGTGGTTGATGCCTCCAGTCTGTCAGTGTTTGGACAGTGCCCTTCTTAACATGCCATGTAGTGGTCAGACAGTTAGACTAGATAATTGCTGTAATTCCCTTTCAACTGAAATCTACTCTATGCTTTAATTTCCAAGAGTGATGGT
Organism: Scytalopus superciliaris; assembly: GCA_013400415.1. Taxonomy (NCBI): domain Eukaryota; kingdom Metazoa; phylum Chordata; class Aves; order Passeriformes; family Rhinocryptidae; genus Scytalopus; species Scytalopus superciliaris. The sequence goes on along the minus strand of VXBX01003741.1, from coordinate 229,790 downwards.
AATGTAAGAAAAATCTGCCAGAGAAAACAATTGATCAGATAGTGCCAGAGTATTGAAATGCCATATGGTTAGCAGAGTCTTGCTGGGATTGAGAGCACAAGCCTCCTGACTTTTTAAAAGACTGTGTTTGGATTAGCACAGGAAGAGAGAGCTCAGGAGGGAACTCCAAGAATGCTGTTAGATCTCTGAAAAAGTTTGTCTCAGATTTGTTCAGCTCAGAGGTGCAGTCTCCAACTTGCCCCTGTGCAACTTGCAAAGTTAGAAGACACAACATGCTAATGTTTCACCTTTCTAGAGGTTTTTAAAACTAGGATCAATCACAAGGAAAACAAGTTCAATATTTTGACCTGAGGACTAGATCCATAGGAGACCTGAACTTGTCAGAACCTGAGAGAACTCACAGATCTGGGTAGGGTCTTTGGGGATCCCTCGGTAACATCCCAGGGCAGTAAAAGGGGAGCTGCTTCACTGCAAATAGGCACACCAAGCAAAGGGTTGTCTGAGCCAAGCCAATGGGGGGTCTTGCAGGTGAAGCTCAGGAATGGTGGCAGAATTGCTTGGGGAAGAGCAGGTGAGCTTTGCTTGGTCTCATGGGATGCATGCTGCTGCTGGTGGAAGGGAACTCATCCAAACCCACTGGGCCTCCCCAGGGCCTCCACACTGACAGGCTGCACTGCTGGAGCAGGAGGCTTTGGTACAATGTTTGAGCTATAGAATGACCATGTCTGTGTTCCATGCATAACCTTAATGTCCTATGGAAACATTTGCTTGTTCCAGTCCTTTCTGGCTTCCTTTTGAGAGCATGGAAAGCTTTGTGGCTATTAGTAAAAGAAGTTCCCTGGAGAAGAAGGTTGTGAATATGCAAAAGTATAACTAAAAATGAAATTTAATACTTCTCTGTGGGTGAAATGGAAAGCTATTACTTTCTGTGCTCCTGAAGGATGCATGTCTGAAAAGATCTGCATTGTTGTAAAGGCTTGCAAATAAATTCCTCAGTTTCAGGTTTTATGTAGTGCTGAGGTTCAGTAGGAAGCTGCTAAAACATTTGAGCAATGCTGACAGTGAGTGAACCTAGTCAGATTCAGATTCTCAATGAATGTCACATAAACATTACCCTTACTCAGCTTCACTAAACAAGCAAAAGAAGGATATTGGCTTCTGCTTGGACATTATGGACCATATTGAGCAGGAATGAACTGCTGCTGTATCTGGACAATGAAACAAGCAAGGTACATGACAGAGTGCTCTGCTGAGCCTGTCACTGGAGTGGCTGGAAACCCTTCCAGAGTCAGCTAAGAGCATACTCAGCACATGAATACAGGTGTGATTGAGGCTGTCTCCTACAGCCCTGCCCCTTGATTCCCTTAGAGAAATGCCACACACAAGGTAAAGGGAAGGACAAGCAGGCCACTACTAAACATGAACAAAGAAAAGGCTTGCTCAGCACATGGGCAACCAACCATATCCCCAGGTCATAACCTGGTTCTTCTCGTGAGGGGATCTTTCCTGCAAACATGATCACCAGCTGTCCTATTTTGGAGACAAGGAAATGGAGTTACAAAAGTTAAATTAGTTACAGAAAGGCTTTCATCACTGCCCAGCATTGCAAAGGCAAATTATGAGTGAAGTATTAGCATGCAGTGAGTTGCTGACAGGGCCTAACTCTGCATTTCTTAGTTGATAATAGTCTCCATAATCTCCAGCTGTTAGAGTCAAAGGCCAGTGGCTTACTACTGAAAATTTCAGACTCACCTGCTAGTGAGCCTTATGAAATCCAGCCACTGGGTTTTGGTACAGGTTGTGATCTACAGATGTCTTGTCTGATTTGGTTTCCAAACCTGTCCCCTGAGATTTGCTGTTACCTCCCCACACTGCAGACACATACACCCAGCTCTTAACAGTATTACCAGGTACACCACAGCTTAGCTCAGGAGCCTGACTTCAGTAGCTGTTCTGAAAACATTGCAAGTCTGAAGCACTACACTATTTTTCTAGGTTCTTAAAATAACAATAGAAAGCAATAACCACTTGATGCTACTATAGCTATAAGAAGCACAAACCACGGAATTTAGGGGACATGTCTGAGGAAAAAGTACTTCCCATTTTCTATTTCTGAGGGGGAAAAGCCCTGCATATTTACATGAGAGAAAATTACCAGAAATAACTGCCTTTTTTGTTGTTGTTGTTATTCTGGTAGATTCTGATATCACATAAATTCACGTCTATTATCAAGTTCATTCCCTAGTTTTGTTCTAGCTGTCAGTGCCAGAGCTCAGAGAAGTTTCAAATGTGCAGACTTGCAGCTGCATTTAACTCTGGTACCAAACAGCATCAGGGAAAAAAAGGCGAGGTTAAAGCCAAAACAGGCTCAGTCTGTCAACTTTTCCCAGAAATCCCAGCACAAAGGGGATCGCCATTCATCCATGTGTAGTTGTTTACCTGATTTCAGGGTGTGCTTCATTTTACTGAGATCTAAAGATCTTTTAGACACCTAAAATGGGACAGATAAGTCATGTGACTTTCACCCTAGACTACAGGCTGAGGATCTGGACAAGGAGCGCAGATAAATCACAACAGGTGTAGGCTTTTTCGGCCTTCCTTTCAGGCACCATCAGCTTGCATAAACCCCCAAATTACCTTACTGTTGGCCCAAAAAAGAGCTTTTTGCCAGTGCCTCTGTGTTGCAGATGGCTCTTCCCCATTTCTCCTAAACACCAGGAGCTCTCTAGCTCCAGGTCTTGCTGTCAGCACCTCTATCATCTGCCCTTTCCCCACAAAGGTCTCCAGCCCTGCCTATACCTGTACTGCTAAATAACAGCAGGACAGAGGCTGAGGCCAAGTGAACCATAGTGGGCTCAGGAATCATAGATTGGTTTGAGTTGGAAAAGACCTTAAAGATGATCTCATTCCAGGGGCAGGGACACCTTCCATTAGACCACGTTGCTCAAAGCCCCATCCAGGCTGGCCTTGAACACTTCCAGCTTCTCTGGCCAATTTGTTCCAGTGCCTCACCACCCTCACAATAAAGAATTTCTTTCTAATATCTAATTTAAGCCTGTCCTCCTACAGCTTGAAGACATTACCCCTTGTCTTATGCCTACATGCACCTGTAAAAAGTCCCTCTCCAGATTTCTTGAGCCCCTTTATGTACCAAAAGGTGCTCTAAGATCTCCCCAGAACCTTCTCTTCTCCAGGCCAAGCAATCCCAACTCCCTCAGCCTGTCTCCATCAGAGATGTGCTCCAGGCCCCTGACCATCCTCACATCCACGCTGCATAGACTTGGCCATACATGTCCTCTGTGGCCTTTATAATGCTTTGTGGCCTTAAGAATTGAGACAGGGGAGAGTGTTTAATTCAAAATGTCTGAAATCATGGAACTTAAACATATTAAGTGATTTCAGCAACATGATAATTTTATAGCAAGTGTAGGTGAAATATCTATGCCATGCAACGTGGCATAAGGGCAGACAGGAATGTTGGAGGGAGCAAGGTTTGCTGGAGTGCATCAGGGGTCTGTGGAGGGGTCAGACGCTGCACAGTGTTTTCCATCCTGCCTGTGAGGGATAATCTCTGGAGCATCATCTCCCCTTAGCCATGCTGGCTGCCAACTGGCATAGCCCAGCCACAGCAGGCAGTAACCTGCCAACTAAGTGACATGGATAATTACTGTCGTGTGCTTAAGCTCACTACCAGATGTTGTTTTATTTACCATTATGGATACAGAGTCTTATACCCAAACACTTTCCCAGAAAAGAACTGTATGGCAGCAAGAGAGGGACAAGCCCTAAAGTGCAGATAACCCTACAACTGCAAGACCCCAAATATTACAGATATTTTGCCCTTTCTCCCTCCCTCCCTCAACTTTCTCTGAGCAAAAAGTGAGTAATAGCAACTCAGGGATGGAGCAATCAATTCACTGCAGTTCACAGAGCAGGGAAAGGGCAATAAACATCAGGAAAAAGCCTGTTCAGAAAAGACCAGTTCTGCTTTCAGAGGGGACCCAAAGAGCACACAGGAAATCATGCTGCAAACCCCACTGTGAATAACAAGAGCAGCTCCAACACACAAGACTGGGTCCTGTGCTATGTGATGCTGTTTTTAACTCCCCTACAGACGCACAAAGGGCACGAGGCAGTAACCCGGATTAATCCCACCACACTTTCAGTCATGTAACTGGAGTCAAACAAGTTAGGAGCTCAGTCACCCTTGGATTCTACTGCTAATGAAGAGAAATGAGGTACAGTTTTGTAAGACCCACCTAAAACCTCAATTAAGTTAGTTATCTACAGTGGAGAAGAATGAATCTACAAGTGAACAGTTGATTTTGCAGCAGAAATTATCTCTTCAGGATGTTTTCCTGAGGAGGGTCATAGATGAATTATGCAGAGCCAGCAGCAAGCTGCACATGAATGCACCAGTGTCTATGGCCCTACAAAGAAATCAGGCAGCAGAGAGGCTGTTTAAAAAAGTCAAAAAAATTAATTAGATTTTTTTTCCAGACAAAATTTAAAAGGCGATCAGGGAAAAGGAAGCAAAAATATCTTACACAATCCTATTTTTTGTAATCTGGAAAACTATTAACAACTGAAAGCAGGAAAAGCATTTACAAAACCCACTGCTGTCTCTGTGACTGAAAAAAAAGAAAAATAGTTACTGAATAGCTTTTGCAAAAAGTTTTGAGACATCCTTTGCTTCAGAAGAGGCCCACCTCAAAGCAGAGCTAAGTAGGTTGCTCTGTTGCAGGTCGGCACAGATTCCTTCACCTGATGTCGCTTATAAAAAGACCAGAAGAGGGTATTGATATTAACAGTGAATAATATATATGGCTGTTCCCTGTCATCTTTTTGAAACTGTTCTTACGAAAAGATTTCTAGAAAACAACAGAAATCTTTTCAGGTGCCATCTCCACTGAACTGGGGCACGGAGAAGCCAATGGCTGTGAGAACGATCGGTGAGGCACAGCAAGGCTGGGGGTGCAAAGGCTTTTTACATTTTTCTTTTATTCCAAATGCTCTCAACAGATTTGTGATGGATTAAAGAAATGATTTACCACAAAATGACGGGGGAAGGAGAATAAAACAATTACTGTAATTATCATAAACAAATCATTATTTTGTTAGGAAAAATACCCAGCTACTAAATCTGTTTCAAAATATATGTGAATGTCTTCAGGGTGTTTGTTAGAGGATCTGTTCATCTATTCAAAGATCAGCAGCAGAAAATGCCCTTGTTTGAGATCAGCAGTGCAAGACCTTCATCACCAATGACATCACAACTCAAAAAAACAGGATTGTTTGTCTAGAAACCATAACCTAAACGTGTGCTTTCACTCTAAGTCATGTATTCGCTGAAAATACAAACATTAACTAGCTCACTAAAGAGAGAAGCTGACCTTATGGCTCTCTTACTTCCTCTAGACTAGGTTCAGGCTGTCAGAACAGTACCCATGCACAGCTCCAGGCACAAAAAGAAGCTGCAAACCTGTTCCGTGAAGCAGGTACACATTGTCTCTGCATGGAGAAGTCTTCAGGCAGTGTTGAGAAGACAAGACAAACTCTGTGTGCTGTTAATGCCCAAGGGTACAAACCCTGCAGGGAGAAAGTGCTCGCAGAAGGGCCCCGGGGAGATCTCACCAGGGGAAAGTCGGGGGCCGCTTTAGCACTTGCCAGGAGAACATCAACACCCTGGGAACCACAAAGCTGTGCTGGGCTCTCTTTATGCATGTTAGATTCCTCTGTCGGGTACAACTGAGCCTGACACCCAGGCTTTGGGTTTCCAGCCTCCCAGGCAGCCTGCTTCCCTTGCCTTTGGAGAGGCAGCGCTGGCTATATACAGCACAGGAGAAGGGCTCGGGTAACACCCAAAGCTGCCACACGCCAGGAACTGCTGGGACAAAAATATGCGGTGAAAAAGCAGCAACTTTTAGAAACACTGGAGGAAAGTAATTCGCAGCGTGACTACAATCTGCATTCTGCTGGATGTGAGGCCTCAGACCAGCTGCAGTGCTGAGTACAGACTGAGGCTGGCCAGAAATTTGATTTCAAAACTTTTTTTCAATGGACAATATACACTTTATATAAAAGATTTATACGATCTGAAGAGAAACTAGAGCATGTTTCAGTCAAATACTTTTCTGAGTAAAGCTCATTTTTTAAAAATATATTTCTCTTTGGAAAGCAAAGATATGGATATACTTGGCTAAGGTGAAAAAGTGACCATTTCCTGGAGTCCAGTTGCAGAGAATGAAGAAAAAACTCACTGATTTCTATGAATTTTATTTTTAATTAGCATTTTCCATGTAGAGAAAAGAAATTCTCGCCATGTCCTAGTTGGCTTTCGTTCATCCATCAGCCTTCTGGTCCTGTTCTCGCCAGTATAGCCACTCTTTCTCTTCGCCTTCCACAGCTCAGATTGTCACATCAGCTTGTGGAGACCAGAGACCAGTAAGAGACTTAAGTGCGGGCTTTCCTCTGGGAAGCCATGTGTGACCCAAAGTAATACTGAAAATAACAAGAATAATGGGAAAAGAAAGAAAAGTGCTTGTTTGTCCCACATTTCTTACATGCCGCTCTTATCAACAGTGACCATACTAAACTTTCCTAGGCCATGTATCTATTTGCAAATAGAACCATTGCAGCTCCCCAGGTTCCTGGTGCATATATCTAACTTCCATTTCTGTAATTACCATTTTCAGGAGTTGTGAAGGCATTCTGGCACAGCTTCAGCTCTCAAAGTGTAAGTGCAGGGAACACTTCAAGGGTTTTTTTTTCAAGGATTCAAACAGCGAAAGCTATATGAAATAGGAAGGATTTAAAAATATGCAGCAGTTGAAAATATGCAGAAAGTTAAAAAGTGCCAATGGGGCTAAATATTGTTCAGATGACAAAACACATGTAGAGCAACTTATATAGTTTGGAAAAATACGCTCTGATTTTGTAAGAACAATGTAATAAAATACAGCATGACCTCTTTTCCTATGTTTCACGTGGCTGAACAAGCAGATAGCTTATGAAACTACACAAATCTCATGATCTTTCAAGTGGTCAGTCTCTCTTTCAGAAGCGTCTGCAGTACCACATCCTGACTGAGGTCAAGTCCCCAGGGGCATGCCCTTTCTTGCTCTTTCTTCAAGAAAGCATCTTCCATCTGATACCAAACTGTAAAAGAAAGTGAACGCTTCCTCAGTGGTTCTTAGTGAAAAGGAAAAGTACTTCCCCATGACCTGGGTCTGGAAAAATTAAACCAGATCAATCCTACAAGTCCTCTCCCTCAGGAGCAGGGTTAAACACATGCAGGATTAAGGGTTGTTTCTGCTGCAAGCATGGGTTAGACCCATGGTGTTGGAGATTACCCCTGGACAGCAATACTGAGAAGGGATAAAGCTCTAAAGCATAGCATCAGAGCAGTAACATTTGATACTGCCTTCCCTACAGAACTCATTACACAAAGTCCAAGACAAAGCTCAGCCTTGAACATATTAATGATCATTTTTTTAAAAAAATATTTTATCATCCTGATTTTCCAAAGTCTCCATTTTTTTCAATTGTGGCTTTCTCTATCAGGGACTGGAGTGAAAAGCCATACTATCCTTTTCCATCACTTAGAAAATAGCTATATCTTTGAATGTGCTTTCATTTAATTCTTGTACATAGCACTACTAGAAGAATTACCTAGCTTAGTATTGGGAAAATGCTGTATCAGATTGCAAAGTGTTATTAAATCTGCCCAATAGCAAGAGTGGGATGAAGTGCAGCAGTTCCCAATTCACAGCGGCAGAACATCAAATGGAAACCAGCCAGCAAAGATGAAAGCACATTTAGGGTGATGAGGTTCCAGCTGAAGGATGTTGAGGCTCAGCAATGATTTGGTTCAAAAAGATTTATGCAGCCACTCAGAACGTAACTGGAAAAGGTACATAGCACGCAGGAGCTTTGGGGCACTGAAATAAATTTCCTTTGCTTGATCATGTGAGAATCCGGAGACCATCCTGTGACTGGTGAGCCATGACACACCATCCATCACTGAAAACCAGCAAAAAATCATTCAAGGCAACAAAAATCTGATTGAATCTGTATGTTTGAAAGTAGTTGCTCACATGTCAGAGGGGACACACACACATAGGACAGACTTGGAATAGCAAAGGTGAAAAAAACAAGATTTGAAATTGCTGTTTACCCCCTAGAGTAAAGCCTCACAGTTACAAATATTATTGATAAATATTTTGACAGGTCTTCAGTATGATAGATTTGAAAGGGGAGATAGCAAGTCCCTATCATAAATATCAGATCAGCCAGAGCTCACAAACAAGGCAGCAGAGTCAGCAAGTGATACTATAGGAAGTTCATGGGCCAACTTTTGCACTTTGACAGCAGTGGCAGCACTGAGAGATTCCAGCAATTGATTTCCATAGGCACAGGATGAGAGGTCCCTTGGGAGATCTGTACTGGGTACACTGCTCTACCTTTCCTTCACCTTCTCTCTTTTCCTAGCAGAGGAAAAGAAGAAAAACAAAAAAAAAGAAAAAGAAAAACAAACCACACAAAAAAAGTCAGGCAGATACAAGTAAATCCAGAGTGGAGGCTGGTGATGAGAACCTGCCAACAGTGATGAGTTTTAAGACATCTATTAAACAGAGAGGAGGAGGCTAACAGAGAAGTTAAAAGAAGTTTGAGGTGTGAAAGTCTCCATGTCTTTGTATTTATATAGATGATATTAGCGAAATCTAAAAGGAAAGAACGGAAGCTGGAAATTCCTGCACATCTCAGAGTATCTCGTGTTCCCAAACATTACACTATGTGTGAGGTTTTGACACCTTTAGCATCTCCAGCAGCAAGGAAATTTGCTGTAAGTATTGGAAACTGCTGAAGGTCTAGTTAACTGACTAAGAGCAAATGACAGCTGGTTTTCTTATTAAACATTACGTAAAACATTTACACATAGGCTTGCCATGTTAAATCCCCCCTTGGGGAACTTGGCCTCACATGTGTAAGCCTAAAGCAGCTTTTGCTGGAAGCAAATGAAGCTAGAAAATCTATCCCACAACTACGTCCGAAAACTAAAACACTAATGAGGCTCCAGCAGATGCTGCAATCAGCCACAGCAATCATCTGGCTGCTTGGCCCCTCTTCCATTCAGGATATATTTCAGATGTAATGAGTTTATATGATTGGGAAAAGGTGGCAGGAAAAGCTCAGGGAACTTGTCTGCACCAGCTGAAGTTTAGAAAAGATAGAGAGTCCTGCTACACTGGTGCTACAGCAAAGGGGATGTTATTGGGAGACCTCCCATCACTCCCAGGTCTGGACCTGATGGAGGGGGAAGAAGGAAAAGGGGTAGCGATCCCAGGTGCTCGGGAGGTGCAAACAGCAGTAGGAGACCCACTGCAGTCAAAGGGAAGAAGATGAGAGGAATATTCCAGCTCATTCATTGGAGTAGAAAGAAAATACAGAGAGGTTAAAGCCAGACATCAAGGGCGAGAGCAGCAATGGAGTTTGCACATATTCATAGGAAAACTGTGACCCCAGTCTCTCTCACCTCTGGACACACTGGGGAGGAGGGGACAGATCCTTTCTGGGGAACATCCATGAAGGGTCAGGACAAGCTGCCCCAGACTACCTACCTGTGGAGTCTCCAGTCATTCCTTTGAGAAGAAGGAGGGTTTTACCCCCCTTCCTCCCTTGCTGCCACAGTGTTTATGCAAGGCCACAAACACCAGCAGCAGAGGTAGAACAGAGCCTCACACTCCAATTGAAACCCCCATCTGAAACCATAACAGTCAGAATGTTAACCTGTGTATTTTTCGTTAGCAGATCTCAAACCACCTATTCTCAGTTCACAGGTACAACAATGAATCAATAAGAGACTTTCCTAAAGCCTGAGAGGAAGGGAGGAGAGTGTAGAAGAGCTCTGTTTGGGGACTGCCAGGCTCCTTCCTCTTCAACCAGAGAGGAGGCCACAACTCAAGAAAAGACCCCCTCTCTTTTCCACTTCTGTTCTCAGGCTGGTTTGCATATGAGAAGTGACCAAATGTGGCAATAGCGAGTCAAATTAAGCATAAAATGGTTTTGATAGCAACAATATACCTTTTGTAAAGAACTCATACCACTACTTTGCTGAGCAAATATTTGAATGGAGTGGAACCAATTGGCAAGTGTCATGTGTTATTTTCAAGTGAATACACCAGATCTTTTGCTGAACTGAGAAAACAAATAATCAGACCCCAAATTCATGTACTTTCCCTTTAGCAAGAGCCACATTGTGTTGTTACATCAGCAATTGAAATATGACAGGGTGCTTGTGTTTATACTCAGAGAAGTCATATACAGATTCCATCTGTTCAACATTTGGAGCAAATTTGCAGTGATTACTCAGGCTGAAAATTGCTTTGGAGTTTTGTCTGTTGTTTCTTTATTTGAAATAAATCACCGATGCAGTGCCTTACTTCTGAGCACAGACACACATCTCCAAGCGACAGGACAGCAGATGAACTTTGGCTGTTCTGATTTGCAAGAGATTCAGGTGCTGTTGACACTGGGTGTTTTTCTCAAACAGGCTTTGGAGAAATCGAGGAAGAACTAAAGTTGCTGCTGAAGTGAGGAATTCCTATCTTGGAGCTTTGCCTCTGTAAACTAAGATTCATTCCACTTTGAACAAAGTCCATCCCATGTCATGGGTTCTAGGACAGAGCTGCCAATAGCCAATGTCTCATCACAGAGTTGCAGCTGCACTGCTGAAAGCAGTTGCCCAGTAGTCTGAGAGAAGTATGAGTTAAACTGAGGTACAGATGATTCCCAGCTATTTGAACTCTTCAGGTCCAGACTTAGATCCAAGCTTTGAAGTAGCAATCTCTTGCTTAACAGGACAGCCAAGACTCTGGATCTCAACAGTATCAAGGAAGAATTAAGAAACTTCGGAGTTTCCTACAGCTTTGCTGATTGGGCTCTAAATCAGAGAACTAAAGAGATGAATTTCAGACTCAATCCTTGATATGGTCAAAGAGAAAACCTCAGAAGAGAAAAATTAATTTCAGTCATTCAAATGTAGTTGAATATGCTCAGCTGCAATTTCAGGGAGAAATCAGAGAGGAAGAATTTAGCTGATTGGATTTTGAACCAGAAACAACTCCTATTAAAGTGCCAGATGTTCAACAGTAGTCACAAATAATAAGGGTTAAGCCCTAAATCACCATTATCCAGTCCTTCAAAATCCTTGACTGATGGGAGGCTTTTTACATGAAGGTAGGCTATTCTTCCAACGCTGCCTAGCTTGAGAGGTCAAGTGGAGTAAAGGAAGAGAACTGGCTACCTCAGCTAACAAATTAGTAGGATGAGACAGTGAAAGCATGTGCTGCTCTGAGAATCAGGCTAACTATGTGGGTGGCAGAGAGATGGGAATTGGGTTGGAGGGAGTCAGTATGCATTGCCAGCCCCTGATCCTCTGCAAAACTTGTTGACAATGGTGCTGCAGCCAGGCAGCTTTGGAAGATGAACAGCTTGGCTGGTGGAAAAACCTGTTCTCTGGCCACCCACGCCATGGAAACCAGCGAGCAGTTGGATTCAGATGGATAAAAGGTTATTTCTATGGATGAAACACACTCAACAATTAAGGGTAAAGTGGCAAAGTTAGGCATCAGCTGAGCCCTAGCTAGCACCCGGTGACTGCAGCATGACTTGTGAGACACTGACACCATGACACCATCTGTTTATGATTTATGCTGAACAGACTGCATATAGAAACAGATGGGAGGTGTCAGCTTTGATCAGAATTGTTATGCCGGTGATTCCACAGCACATTATATAGCTGACAGCCTTACTTTCCCACAGACTTCTATAAAGGGGAAGGTGTTTATATTCATGTTACTCGGGGAATTATTCTTGTTGAATACCCACTGGACAGAGTCCTGAAGTTATACAGCTGGGACAGGTCTTTATTGATGTACTGGATATGTTCAAGCAAGACAGCCACTTTGTCTAGTTCAAAGTTCCCAAAATAAGGTTCCAAAGTATCTTTTTCAGGCTATCTCTCAAGGTCAAATCAGAAACTTGCTGAGGCTGTGCTCAAGTTTGCTATGAAATGACTCTCAGGCCACACTGCTCTTTAGCACTGCCATCCTTGTTATTTCAGGTGTCAGCTTTAGAAGGTTTCCCTTATGCTTTCATGATTTCATGTAGTTGTAAAAGTTAAGTTTTTATGACTGTGGGAAAAAGCTGATAAATGTAATTCATATTCAAAATAGCATATTCCCATTGGAAGGGACTGCTGGACAGTTCTTGTCTAATCTGTCACTTGAATGAGGATCATTTCCAACACTGGAACAGGTCAACCATTGATTTGTCTATCAGGGGTTTGAAAGTCTCCAAATTTGAAGACTGCAAAACCTTCTTGAGATGCATGTTTAGAAGTCAAAATGCAGATATAAAAAAACCGTCTAAACCCTGTATTTTCCAAGCCTGATTTATGATTTTTAATGCAAACATCTGGCATGGATACCTTCAAGAAGATTTTTCTAGTGTAGATAGTAGACCATAGGGGAAATTTTCTCTGTTATCACTGTCTATGGACTTTCCTTAGGCCATGCAGTTATTAGAAGATTCAAGTCAAAAAATATTAAATCAAACTAGTTAAAAAGAATGCTACAGGTGAAGGCAATTGTATGTATGTGCCAGAACTTCAAAGTGCAGATCAGTAAAATGACACAGATATGGTTCATATAGCATAAAGAAATGTGGCCACCTCTCCCAGGAAGCAAGGGGGTCCTGTTAGTGCTGCTCCAGGACACAGGACAATCAGTGGTTAGCTGCAGGTCCCCACTGCTACTGAGAAAGCAGGCACCTGAGCTGCTGCTGAGCTGTGTGGTTCAAGAATAAAAAGCAGCAGATGGCACAGCGAGTCATTAGAGAACAAAACAAAAAACTTTTTTACTTCTTTCTTAAACTAATCATGTTTTCTGAAGCTGTAACGAAACTGAGCATTGTCCATTCTGTGCTGACACATCCTTCCTGGACATTGTGCCTCGGGGCAGGGATGCAGTGGGAATCACCTGTGCTCCACATACCCGGTGCTGCACTTGTAGGACACCAGCAAACTTGGGGTTCACTTGTTTTAGGGATTGTTTGTAATTAGGACATAGATAAGAAAGACTGGATTAAGAAACAGCCAGGTTTAGGCTGAAGGAGTTTTTCCCTCTTTTCCCCAGGCCCTAGAGAAAAAACTCACTGTAATTCCCGAACATTACTGGCTTCTCACAGTCTGCACTGCCTTACCTACCTGGCACTATCACAACTGATCCCAAAAATCACCTGCCGGATCAATCACATTAACTGACCAGGGCAAGATCCGATTTTGCACCGTAAAGATGCAGAAGGCAGCTGCCCTGAAGGCAGACAGGTACAATGGATGCACAGGGGATGGCAAGGAGGACAGTCAGTGAAACTCCCTAGGAGCTGCTGTCTCATTAGTCAGTGCAGGGACAGAGCCATGGGAACAGATACTGGTAGGGAAAGTTCCCCCATGTGTTTAGGGCAGAGGAGGGAGTCTGTGGCCTTTGTACAGATGTCCTCCTTCTGTCTTGCTTCTATGCTTTGTGCTGCTTTCCCTCTGCTCAGCCATAGGACATCCTGTGCTGATGGGCATAGAAGAGTCACCCTTCAGCGCTTTCACAGACACAGCTGGGGTGCATGCTTGTGGTAGCATACCCAGTTTGTGGTTCAGGGAGCAAAGCAGCCTCCCATTCCTCCAGCATCATCCACTTCCCTCAGTTCAGCTTTACAATGTCTATACACAGGCATATAGATACAGCACAGTCCCCAGATACCTAACAAAAGACAGCCAACATTTGACTGCAAGAACTTTTCTCAGCCTCATCTACGCTTCTCAGACATCTTGCAGGCAGGTCAGCAGAGCAGGGACCTGACTAGGAAGGATTTCAGACTTGGCCAAGTGTTCAAGTAGAGAGGAAATGCTTTCATTTCTTAACTTTCCCTTAAAATAATGCGCACGATCTGTTCTGGGAACACCCACCCAGTGAAAATCCCTCCGGAGACTGCCTGCCAAAGCCTGTGAAAATCCCTTCTGGGAGCCGTGTCCGCTATTTCAGACACAGCCTGTTCATAGGAACATAAATCTGCTGTCCTCACTGATGAAGATTATTCGAGCTGGATTTAATGTGCCTAGGCACATCTTTCTTAACTTAGCTCAGATAACCACCTGCTACCACGTGCATTTGTTGCTCAGCACAGATCTCTTAATAGAGTCACCCCTCCTGCTGACAGCTGCACATTTTCCCACTGCCTAGCACAGCCTATGCACAGACCTGGTGCTAGGGAAGAAGCCATTTCTCTCCACTTTGCCCAAATATTCTACCTTAGGATTCTCTTCAATTACAGCATTTTGCCAACATGTCAAATCTGGGGCAGAGGATACCTGATGTTTAGGAAAGAAAGTAATAGAGTACGGCACAACTTCCAAAAAACATCCTAGAGATGACACTGAGAGAAATTTAACAAGAGCTGTAAATAGTTCCCTACCTATATGATTTACAAGAGAATGGGTTTCTATGCTGAATCTGTGTTTTAAAGTCCATACTGCTTGCTGCTGGTATTTCACTTGGGGGTCAAAATCACTGCAGGAGAATTCTGAATTCTACACAACATCTCTCTCCATTACTGCAATTTCTACAGTAGAGAGGAGAGGCAGAGGGGTAGGAATAAACCCTGTGTTTTAGCACTTCTGCTGGCAACTTGTTGACTTGTTTAAAACCAAAGGAATCCCCACATTTTTTTGGGACGACAGAACACTGGCACACAGAGACCTTTGTAAGATTTGGCATGAGGCGACATTGTTTTCACCCATACCCAAAAGTAGCTCGTACTAGTAGTTCACCAGTCACTCCAAGCACAGTGCCATTTCCACACGCTGCTGGCACCGACTCCACCTGCTGGAAACAGACTTATGTCCCAGCTGGATGCAAGTTTTCTGAATGCAATTGCTATATTTGAGAACTTGACTCTGCTATATCCCCGGTGATTTCTCAGTATTAACCCCCAGAATCAGTAAGTGCCTGGTGCTGTATGGTTTCATATCTGTCTGAATTAACTCATCAGAAGTCAATCCTCATTCTAATGCAAGGGTTTAATTCTGTCCATGTTCTGTATAATTCACCCCTTTAACTATATATATCAGAAATATAAATGTAAGAAATTGGAAGTTTATCTACACTCTCAGTTTTTAGATAATTTAATTCAAGCTGATTTAGTTTATCTAGTTTGATACAAAGTAGATGAAATAATCACAATAGTAATTTGTGTCTCTCAGCCAAGGCTCCTGGAACACATTACAAGCATTGGGCAACAGACTTCAAATTCACAGATCCCTACTAGAGGATGACCATATACCCATATTACCATCATCTTATGTACAAGTACTCAGCACAGAGGATTTTCCAGGTTGTTCCAGTGCTGATTCCACTATTTATAAGGCTCAGAAAGATTTTCACCTTCAATTTGAAATTCTATCCAGTGGGGAACCTACACTGCCAGCCGCTATTGCACTCAACCATTAATTACCTTCACTGTTAAGGTTTTGCCTCTTACCTCCGGTGTAATTTCATTTCCAAGAGATGATGGGCTTTTATCACCCCTTTCAAGCAAAACACACTCTGTTAGTAGAAGTGTCAAAATGTGGATGTTTATCAGCTGAAAAAATTATTACTTAACTTTCCCTTTAAATAAGCCATATTTGTATTACTCTTGCATTCCTGTTTTCCAGTTGATAAAGAGGAAAGGGGGATATAGCTGAAATTTAAACAAGGCAGCAGCAGAGTCAAGCACACCTTGCAGGATCTTGATATTGAAGCCTCTATCCATGATGCTGCTTTCCTCTTAGAGCAAATCGCATTTCTGCTTCTCTCCTAATGCTATTTAACAGCAACACAACAAGCTGGTATGTGCTGGAAATTCCAAGCATACAGATTGCAAGGTGGAAGAATACATCCATTATAAAACCAGTATTTTAAACAGCTAGAGATCTGTTCACTTAGATGAACTAATACAAATCTTGTGATTCAAAGGATAAGAAATAGTCATTATAAGTTTTAGTGAATATTACAGTCAAATCAAAAGTAATTATTTGCAAAAACAATTGTTTGATTCATTTAATCTGAGAAGGGTAGTAACATCAAGATTTTTTAAAATTATCTAGTATTCTGAATACACAAATTTCTAGCTTTCTCTACATATTTGCTGAAATCAAACATAATTTAATTCTTGGAATCATCTGGAAAATATCTGATTTTATTCTTTTATTCTGAGCTTTTCAAAATAATCTAAATGAACACCCAGTGCTCACAAATATAAACAGGCATAAGAAAGTTCACGTAATGCTGCTACTTAGTTCATTATATTGATGGTATTTTCCCCAATAATTCAGTGATTTTATTATCCTAGCATGCTTTTTTTTGCAACAGACAGATTAAACATACTCTCTGAAGATACATCAAAACACTTTTATTAGCATTCTCTATGATTCAAAGCTTTTCTCATATCTATATATCACTGCAGTAGCTATGATGGTGTAATAACATTAGAGAGAAAATTTGGTGGCAAAACCACAATCTGTTATTAGAAAAAAAATACATGCATTTATAAAATTATTTGTATTTTCAAAATCTATCGCTTAAACTAATGAAAGAGCTGCTGTCTTTCTACCACATTTTCAAAATATCTTGTGGCAGTTTTAGATCATTCAGATATCACAGAATTTCTTTGCAGTAGAAAGCCAAAAAGGTAGTTGCAAACATATTCCTCAGAACACCTTTACCTCTATTTATATCAAACTTTGCCTTCAAAATTATATGGAAGTTCCTCTAACCTTATATTATTCTCAGTGTATTTTTGCCTAGAAGACAGAGGCTGTGAATTTGACTCAGTGTCAGGAATGATTTTCTACAGTTGTAGCGCTCTTTCATCAGCACTCGAGATGTCATCCATTAACTATGTGAGTGGAACAACTAGCTTTTTGTTATTAAAAAAAATCTTCTGTGGAGAGCTTTAAAAAAATAAATTTCCTTTTGATTAGTCTGTCACTTCTACAAAGGCATTTAATCATTTTCAAAGTGTGTCAAGTGATAGTCTCAGATGTGGCAATAAACAGCAGGCACAACTTTGATGCGACACCTCACACACACAGCAAACAGCTTTCTGGAGTTTCCAACAATTAAAGTCTTCATCCTTTTGCAGGAGCTGAAATGCTGTGTGAATAAACTCAGGACACAAAGAGTCAGCTGAAAATGGGCTTCGGGTCTTCAACAAGCTTCCTAGGGTTTCACACCAAGTCAGGACTGTCCAGCCTGTGGTTTCGGTGAGGCCACTGTACCAACACCTGCCACCGTAGAGCCTCTGTTACTGCATCTGTCTCAGTGTGGGCATGAAATAATGCTGCACATTGACTGCTGGGACTTCTCCCATCTCAGGAGTCTTATCAATACCCAGAAAATGTTGACAATTTGATAATGAACTATTATCATTTGGGAAAAATGAGAGAAAAATTGAAAGCAAAAGCAAACATCTGGTAAACAGAATGAAACATATTCTCTTATCACACATTATATGTGCTCAAATCACGGAGTACCTGCTGCAGGGCTGCTGCTCAGCATACATGTTTACATCATAGATGACAAAACTTTTCTCCTTTTATATCAGCATTGATTCTGATATGACCTTGATAAGTGCTCCAAAATCACTTACCAGCCACTGCAATGCTGCATCAAATGCATGTTAAACTCCTAACGTGTTGTGGCACTGGATGCCTCCACATTGTTTAACATCAAAGTCCTTTGGCCTCCCTGCAATGCTCACCTAGTGACTTTCATTTACAACTCCAGCATCAATTCCTCCCTTTAAACAGGGCAAGATCTGGAGCACAATGAGCCATACTTCGTGACTGTGGAAATTTTGTCATCTTATTCATACCACACCTACTAAAGTCAGTCTGCAACAATGTATGAGGACACAAGAATAGGCATTAATTGAAAACACTTGAAAGTGTCTATTTTTGCACCTGAATATCACATTAAATTCTTTCATACCGAACAACTAAGTTTTTGTAGTCCGAGTTATGTTATAAACATTATCTGCTAGTTAAGTAGTAAAGGTCCATGTAATTTTTCAAACAGCTGCTTTTTACCAAGCAGTGTACTCAGTGAGTTTTAAGTTAGTTTATTTATGGAACTGTCATGAAATATCCACTCACTTCTTTAGAAAGTCCTTAAAAATTCCTCAAACAAATAACAAAGAACAGAAAGCGGCACATTCACTTTTTTTGGCCTCCTTTTTAATTTCCAGAGGTAACTTACCTGATAATAAGCTGCCATTAAATGTTAATAAAACAAAGGTTACATAATTCACTATCCAGCAAGGACTAAGCAGGATAAATCCAGATACTAATGATGGTTTGTTTGGGATTAATGGTAAGCGTTGGATTAGTTGAGGACTTGCTGGTATCTGCATTTCCCAGCTCTCAACAAAAACTCCAACTGCAAAAGACTAGTGCCACCTTTGGATGAAAATTCATATTAGATTCCTCAGTCAATCTGATTTTCTGTTCTGCTTTTTGATTAGATGCTTCATCATGCTTTCAGAAAGTTTAGTAAGATTTAATCAGGAAAGCATTTTTTCCTTCTCTCACCTCCCTTTTTTCTTTTTCATCCCATTCAACCTTAATTTTTAATCAGTAGAGAAAGAGTCCTTCCCTCTTCTCAGTGCTGATATGAAACATCATCTTTTTGGACTTCATTCTTGGAAATGTATCAAAGGATCCTATTAATTGTCATGATACATGATTAAGGCCAATTTGTAAAATATTTCCACAAAACTGTTAAGCATTTGAGGAAGGAAAAAAGGAAAGGAAAAAAAAAAATCAGTGAAAATTTTAACCTAAGTTTAGGTAAAGGTTTATATAACTTTGATTCTTATTTTAATACTTCACCCATTTCCAGACTTATCCTTATTTTACCTTGCTTCAGATAGCCAGAAATATCCTCATCAGTCATCAAACCTGCAGCACTTCATACATCTAACTAAGGAAGGATTGCTTCATTTTGAAAGGCTGTATCCAAATGTGGTGTGCCAGCTCTAGCTGGAAGGGAGTTCATTGTCTCCATAGCGGACCATGCCCTGCTATGTTTTGAGTTTGTGACTCGAACAGCATTGCTACCACACAGTGGTTTTGGCTATTGCTGAACTGTGCTTGCACAAAGCCAAAACCTGCTTGTCACTCTGGGGGTGGACAAACATGTGGGAGGAAATATGAGAGGGACAGCTGACACAAACTGGCCAAGGGGATGTTCCATACCAGTATGTCTTCATGCTCAAAGTTTTGGGTGGAACATCTTCCAAGGCAGCCACTGCTCAGAGACTGGCTGGACATCGGTCTGATCGTGAAAGATGGTGAGAGCACCTTTGCACACTTCGCCTCTACCCTCTTTCCTTCACTTTTCAACAGTCTTTACCTTGATCCGGGCGTTTCCTTGATTTTGTTTTTCTTATTCTCTCCCCCATCCCACTGGGTGAGCAAGCAGCTGTGTGGGTGCTTAACTGCTGGTCAGAGTCAGCCCACCACACCAGGGTTTGCAAAATTTCTCTCTGCAATAGGCACACAGAGCATGAAGCATCTTATTCCTTAAGGAAAAATGGTACAGCATCACTGGCAGTCAAGTCTACAGTCATGTTTGGGATTAACAAAGAGTAGAGACTGTAAACTCAAATCCCAGAGAGGCAAAAGATACTATTTGCTAACTGGCTCTGGTTTTCCATCTCTGTGTGGGTTTTACCATTACACATGAGCTTCATTTGATTTCAAGGACTCTGCTTTTATTTCCAATAGTAGCACTTTCCAGCTTTTATGGGATGATCCCCTGGAGACCTTGCACTAGGAAAAAAAATGTGATCAACCAAACGCTTCACTTCCTATGTTCAGGCATACTTCTATAGCAACACGAAACAGATGCCATTTAATCTACCACACACACAGGCAAGTGACAACTTGAGAAAAACAGTCTGGAATGAGTCAAATCAAAAGAAGGGACTTCTCTTGATGATTTCCCAGTGCAACCAATTAAGTCCACTCCCTGCGCACCACACGGCCTTGTTTTTCAATTTTTCATGATTTCTCTTTCCTTGACAATTTCCCTCATCCCTTTAGGGGTGAAAGGACAAGTGTTTGCTTTCAGCTGAGGGAATGCTCTGACTTCAGTGCCCTTCTATGGCCATCTATAGTTCTAAAGCTTCTGATTGCAAAGCTGAGCAAATTTTGGCCAGCTGACTGCTTTTGTTCTCTGAAAGTATCTCCTACCACTTTAAGAGAAAATTCATATTCATCTAAAAAAAAAGTTATACACATCACAAATCAACATGGAACTGAAGTGATATCACTAATAACACGTGAGCCTTACCACTACCATTTATTAGGGAAAGGGCTCAGGTTCCCACTTTCTCCACATGACCCTACACTAATGCCTGAGTGCCCGTAACTCACTTACCGCTTGAGTCAAGGTCAGGTGAATATTAGGATGGTATATGTCAGAAGTCTCCTTAAGTCCTGACATGTTGGGAAGATTTAAAGAGTAGCTAGAAATCATACTCTGCATAATCATAATCAGCATCTCTTATTCATGTTTTATTTACTTGAAAATCAGTCAAGTAAGTAAAGTGCATGTTCAACTCTACTACTATCTCTTATTTCCTCCATTGTCATCCAAATGAATTTAGCATATATCCAAAAAGGAACTCCGGAGATGCAAGCATGTCTGTGTAATTTAGTAAAATGAAAGCTGAAGGAGATAAAACCCACCAAAACCAACAAAAAACACTGCCCTTTCCTCAGTTCAAGCCATGTTCCTTGGCCCATCTGACTATATTCCAAGATAAAAGGGAACAGCTCCAGACTGACAGCTAGATTGAACCATTTGACACATAGTTCATCCCTGTCCTGCCAACATAAAACACACCAGAAAGAAGGCCCTTTCTGCAAACACAACCCATTTATCTTATCACTAGCCCAGCACATGCTTGCAGTTCCTGTCCAGGTTACTTACATTAAGGCTGCCATTCACTCATAGTTTGATTGCACCAGCTGTAGTGCCATGGTGGGACATACTCAGTGACTGACAGCTGACCACTTCAGTATTCACAGCAGCGTGGGCCACCGCTAGTTTTTACCTCTATGACTGCAGTCAACTAGTTTGAAAAGTAGTTACCTAAGTCATAATTTTAATACAGAACACAGATCTCAGCAGATATAGGAAAAGTGCATCCAAAAAGCTGAGTAAATATTTAGCCAGAGGATCCAGTCTCCCAGACTAGCTAGTTTAAAACATCAGCTGTAGCAATAGAGAAAATCGTTTGTAGATTCTCATCAAGTAATTCATCAGAGCATGTAGCTCACAACTAACAAGCAATACTCTACTAACCTTAAAATACCTCAAGCCTAAGCATGCACAATACCAAAACCATGAGCTTGTGAACATATCACAGTAACTAGATTTCTGTATTACCTTGCCCACGAAGCCTGACACCATCCTCCCTAGCCAAGATGCTAACATAGGCAGAAGCTTGTAGGCTGACAGTGAGTCTTGCCCCTCTTCTTTCCGTGACCAGGTGGGAATCTTCCCTTTCTTCAGCAAGCAGCTAGAACTGATGTGACTGCTCTGATCTGAGAAAAGGTAAAGGAGTAATTCTGTTCAGACCAGGAACATGGAGGGGACACTCTCACAGCCAGCACTGTCTCAACTTGCAGTCTCCCTGGGATGGGCTCTGCCATTCCAGATTAACACCTCACCCCCCACATTAACCTACACACTCCCCTATCCACCACCCAAGAAAACAATCAGGCCCTTGTCCAACAGGTTTAATAGCAGCACAGCTGCAAAGGGTACAATACCAAAGAGAAGCATCAGTATCATGAAAGATACAAGAAACGTGTAGATAACTGTGTTTCAAAATTTAACAACGTGGTAGTCAATGCAACTCTAAAAAGTCAGTAAGAAAAACTGTCATAAAAATTTAGGGACACAGAAAGGC
This sequence comes from Scytalopus superciliaris, assembly GCA_013400415.1. Taxonomy (NCBI): domain Eukaryota; kingdom Metazoa; phylum Chordata; class Aves; order Passeriformes; family Rhinocryptidae; genus Scytalopus; species Scytalopus superciliaris. The sequence continues at coordinate 207,716 of VXBX01003741.1, read as the reverse complement.
AAGTGGACTCACGTCTGAGGGTTTAAGTACTAGCTGAAATCAGAGTTCTTTCTCTTGCATCAGCATTAACCCCCAACATTCTATGCTTTGTTCTTAATGGCTTAGCCCAGCCCGGACCTCTCCATGTGCCTCCTCCAGAGCACACAGTGCATTGCAGTGCTCAGCTCAGCAAGAGCAAAGAGAAAGTCACGACTGACACCGTAAAGATGTTTGTTCCACATATGGTTGGAGCTCACACTTCATTAGTGCCTGTTCCTAAACGACATGTTTATCTGCTGCTTTGACGCGAGCTGGCTCACGCCTGCCTAACCATATTGCAAGCACCACGACTAACCCAGCAGCACATTGGTTCCAAGAAACTCCACAGTCCATGTCATTTACTTATCTGGTGAAAAATCATATGCTGGTATAACCCTTTCAAAGGTGTCCATAGCAAATGGGATGTCTGATGAGGTCTGTAATGCTGCTAATCAACCACTGATGGCTGACACCATTGGATGGTTACACAAGCCTGTAAGTCTCCCCTTCACTCACGAGGTCGGTGGGCCCAAAGGAACACTCTCAGGATGGGCAGTCACAGGTCTTGCATATCTTTTTCCTAGTGTAATTTATTGCCAGTTAAATGCAAATTCTGGTTGCTCATCTGAGTGCTGGGGGGGTGTGGGAGAACACAAACACCTCCCTGATCAGCTCTCCACACCCTTTCTAGTCTCAACTTCTCATGGGTCAAGGGCCAGTTAGAGCCAGCCCATCCCACTGCCCTGGTGAGGCAATGGATGAGGCAAGCAGTTGGGGTTCCATGCTGAGTCTCATGTGCTGCTCTTTCCTTCTTACAGCTTTTCCATTGCCACTCCATGTCTTTATGTCTCCAAGCCAGTGGTGCATTCACAGTCACTGTTCCTTAGACGGGTCCTCACCCTGGCATGAGGTGCCCACAGCCACCATCCCTCAAAGGATCCCCCTTTTGGCATGGGTCACCTTTGCCCAAGAGCAGCCGCCCTCTCAGCACAGTGCCTCTGGCCCCTCACAGCTGCTGCTCTTGCCCAAAGGCATCAGTGCTGATGGCCATGGGCTGACCATACCTTGGGCAGCAGCCTGGGGCAGGGGATGTCCACCTGCCAGCCAGGACAGCCCACAGCCCCACTGCCCCACACAGCACATGGTCATGCAGCCACCAGCTGCTCTGCACTGCACAGCTTAGAAGTCATAGAGGCAAACTATTAACAAAAAAAACCCAAACAAACAAAAAAACCCCCAACAGAATAAAACACCTCAGTCTACCCTTGCTCTTACACCACTAGATAAGTCAAAATATTGAACTAATATTAAAGTAGAACAGCACTAATACTTGAGTAGTCTTTGACATAAAATTGTGGAAAATCCTCTCCTGATTTACTTTGGATTTGTTTATCTGTTAAAGATTTGGGGAATTTTTTCCTTTTGCAGATTTCCATTTATTTTAGCACATATACCAGTACTGGACTCTATTGCTATGCAAATTGTTTCATTCAGATTTCCTTTTATAGTTGCTTTTGTTTCAAAGGCTTGCATAACATGCTAAGGAACTCATGCTTTAAAAATATACATACTGAAAACAAATTAACATTTTCTGCAGGAGGCTTCAAATAACTTTACAAAAGGGATCTAAAAGGGAAAAAAATCAATTATCCTTTTAAGTGGTGTATCAAAAGTGATACTTTCTGAGTTACTTGAAGGTTAAAATGGAGGAGTTTGTTCAGATACAGAATGCAATTTCAAACACAATGCAATTTCAGCACAGAAGTATCTTTAGCTCCAACTGTGTACTTCCCTGAAAAGAGACTTTATTTTGGGCACAGAGACACACATACACTCCGCTTTTCCAAAGAAGCTTCCTTAATGCCCACACTGAGCTGTGTCATCAATGTCCTGCTTTGGCCTTCAAAGCTCCAGCCTCAGAGCACCACCGAGACACAACACTTGCCCCGTGGCCACAGCACAGGCTTTCCATGGTGGTGCTGCATGTTCTGCAGTGCAGAACCTCTGGCTGGGCAGGTGAATGTGGCAGGCAAGACCTCACACCCAGACACATATGGACACTGAGCTGGGTTTGCATGACAAAGGGTTGGGCTTCAGTAACACTAGCTGATTTTTATTTCTGGCCAACTTCTATCAAACTCTGTTTTGGTTTGTTTTGTTTTTTTTTTTTTTAGTCAAAATGATGTGCACTTGAAGTCGTTTAAATTGGAAATTCTTTCCAAACACATGAAAAGCACAGAGGAGGTGTTTGCACTGAAATTCATCACTTATTTTCATCTGACTGTAGCAAGAGAATGTACTTTTCACCTCCAAACTACAATGCCTTCGACCATATTCTTTTAATGATGTGGCTACCAGTAACTATCCAAGAGAATTCTGAAACTATTTCTACAGCTTCTGGATACAATGAAAAGCACTCAGAAAAATCTAGAACCTCCTGATATTTTATGACTCAAGACAGCAACATTATCATTAGGAGTGCAACATTCTGAAAAGACAGTGTTGGTTTTAACAGTTCTGCATACCAAATTTCAGCAAAAGTCGTGGAAAATGGGATGTGTTTTTTACTCCTAGAAAAATACAATCAAGGGAAAGACTTCATGGTTTAAACACTGAATGATAGTCTTGTAACTTCCACAGATTCTGTGACTATTATGGGGATGTTTATTCCATGAATTACACTAGTTTAGTCAGACAGTGTGGTTAAAGAATAAGCAGCAGCGCAGAGGAAGACAATTTCTTTAAGCCGAATATTTCGTTTCTTGACTGAAGAATTGAAATCAAGGACATCCTTGCCCCACACAGGCATCCTTGCATACCCAAAGAACAGCAACTCCTCTCTCAATGAACAGTCAATATGTCACAACTGCTATGGGATAACCCCCAAGCTTCCTGAGCTACTGAGACTCTGCATCCTAATTTAGGCTTGATTTCAGAATTGCTACTTTCATAAACTAAAAAGCCTAGAAAAGTGGAAACAACAAAGCATTGAGTGAAAGAATTCACAGAAGAGACAAAAAGCAGAGTCACTGTGTGTGCCAAATGAAGCAACAAGGTGTCTGAAAAAGCCAGAAGGTATGAAATAGTGCACTGAATTAAGAAATTCAAGTTTGCTACTTTAATGCACTCTTCTCTTGAGCTTAGCCTCCTTATAGGGAAAAAAAAGGCATTTAAGACAACAATCCATCCACTGTATCCATGAACAAACAGAGATTCTTAAGGGGAAGAAATGAACAGAGAACTCGAGAGACCTGGTGCAGAAACCCAGTTGATGTCAAGGGAAGATCTTAAACTCTCATGTTCTGAATCACATCCTCCAGTTTCCATAGGCAGCAAGGGAACACTTTTACCTGGTGTTACTAAGAGTAACTGCTCTTCTATCCACACACCATAGCAGATCATAGAGTGGAAGATTTGTGCACATCCAGTGAAGATAAAAAAGTCCAGTGCCTGAGGAAGCAGCTATCCTAAAGCAGAGTATTATAAACATACATCACAAATAGGGTGAAGCTGATGATCCAGAAAGTAATTCTTAGGTATATGCCAGAAGAGTATAATTAGACAACCAAGCAGGAATCTGCCCATCTTTCCCACCTTGTCTTCCCTGAAGCATAACATTTTGCCAGCTGTAGATAGATGCCCAATCAGACTAGACACTAAAGACACCTTGCTAGCTAAATTTTAGCCACTTGCATAGAGACATGAGCTACTTATCAATTCCAAATTTGCTGGGCAATGAAAAAAGAAACTTTGGAGTCAAAGCCAAGCAGTTGACTTGACAGTTTTCGAAACACTGGAAAAAATGCAGTTCTAACCAGTCACACAAAAGAAGTCAAAGCTCTGTGCAATAAGCAGAGTGCTGCAATGTGATCAGAATGAGATTTTACACTAGCACATACATCAGAAAGCAGCAGATAGATTCCTCAGTGCAATACCCTATTCAGACACTTCCTTGCATCTGCCCTTTTAGAGCCACAACACACAGAAGACATGGCAGAGCACTTGCAATCAGAAATCAAGGCTTACAGAAGTATCCATTTAGGAAATTAGTACTGTTTTAAACACAACTTCAGAAAGCTCAAGGAATTTTAAAAAAGGCAGTATTACAACTTAATACCAAGAAGATTTTTCAGTATTTAGCAGCCCAATAATAAAGACCTCCTCTAATGCTGGATTTCACAGAATTACATCACATTTGATTGAATCATCTAATGAATTATTAAGTGGTAGAATGGTATAATCAATACAATGAAACAAAAAACATATAATTTAGACCAACAAGTTCCACAAAGCTGTGTATTCAAAACCATACAGACTAACACTTTGTCAAGTGACAGTGGAGCGCTGCAGATATTAGAAGTTTATGAACAGACTAAAAATAAGAGTCTTGTAACTTCTTGTTGGGGTCAACCCGGTTGGTAAGGCACGAGTTGCCAACAATACCCATGATTTGCCTTTAGTGCTCTACTCCATTTGTATTATCAGTACCAAACCTCATTTTCGCTTCTCTCACCATGAGACTCTGTACAAAATTTAGATTCGTAACCCTGGTGTCCCTAACCCTTTCCTGAGCCATAACCTAAACTATAAATCACAGAACACTTTTTAAGTGACTTGCAGCCATCAAACCTAGACGTGCAGACTCTGCTGTTTACCAGTGAATTTAACTCTTTCTGATGCTGCTTATAATCATAACCTAATCTCAATCCTGGAGAAAAACATACAGCATTATCTTCTTCTGACTAGACAGACTTGCAAACACTGAAAAATCAGCTACTAAAATTTTCAAATCTTAAACTCATGCTTAATTCTATGGGGAATAGTTGACATCAATAACCCTCTCAAGCAAGGCAGAACATCACCTCCCTAGAAAAGTCATCATGGTTTTGATGATTTCTCCTTCCTTCCAGGCTGTCTAAAGCTCTTTCTTTATTCCATCTGTACTTTATTTTCAAACCAAGAATACCAAGTGAGATATCCTTCTCGTCTCAAAGAAATGCTCAAATTGAAAGAAAAAAATACTGCTCAGTAACTAGAGAGAGAACTTCCTTATAGAGCCATTTCAACATTGTTGGAGCCCAAGCAAAGGAAAATTTCATTCACAGGTCAAAAAACTAACTGTATAATTTGTAAGCTATTTGTTTCTTAGACAACAGTCAGCTGAATAGTCCTGCAAATGCAGAAGTAAAATTACCAGAATTGTGAAGCACTCACGTGCTGTACTCTTAGGTATGTAACTACTGACTCTTTTATATCCAGCTCACGCAATGCAGTCTCTAGCTGGTTTTGAGACCATGCACACAGGCATTAGAAATACAATCTTCAATCCTGTAAACTACCCATTTCTATACATGAAAGTAAAGGCACTCGTTTTTATACGTAAATAGCAGCAAGACTACTAGTCAAATAGTCAGTCTTTCCAATGAGCTCCTTGAACACAAAGTTGATGATTTCCTTCACTAGATATTCTAATACCTCAATCACCAGCAGGCCTTTTTTGTTGTTTTTGTAAGCTGGCTTTTTGCAGCAAGCTGTCAGCTATGGCATAAAGCTTATGTACATGTGAAATCAGGACCACACATTGTAACTGACCACAGGCAATGCACAATATTGCAGGAAACAACGTCATTAATATGGGATGGCATGACTTTATCACTTTTTTATAATAATTCATTTGCTCAAACACCAGGCTACACAGAATGAACAAACAGGTGCAGTCTTGCAGGATGAGGCTGTCATACAGGTATTTTACAGCTATTCAGTTTGAAAGGCATAGACTACATATATGCTTTCTACTTTTTCCAGTTTAACATTTTTTTCTTTTTGCCTCTCCATACAAGAACCAGAAGAATTTAACATAAGGAATAACATTAACAGTCCTGTTCTCCCAACCAGAGGAGCAGTAGCCTATGAGCTACTCAAATCACATTTTAAAAAGTCAAATATTAATGAAAACAACACCCAAAAATAATTAAAATCCTATTTCACACAACAACCAAAGTAGCACTTTGACACTTTTGGAAGAGAAATCAGAATTATGAAGAGTCACTACTGAAATCCTGTGATAAAAAAGATGCTAACTATTCAAGTCATCAACACACAGAAACACAAAAGCTGTGCTGAAGAACTGTTACCATCAACTCCAAGAGGAAGCAGATTAGGATCATGGTTTGAAATACCAGACTGTTTTTTGACTGCAACAGAAACTAAATTTAGACCCAGTTACATAAAAAATACTAATAGCCTTAACACTTTTAATCAGCATAAGAGGTTTAGAGATACACAAATGATTTCAAGTCTGTTGACTAGTTTTATAGTGCTTTTGCAATATTGTGCATTAGTAAAATCAGGGAGATTATGAAAGAAATACTGAAGCATAATAAAATTACATAAAACATGAAAAGCAGGCTATACAGAGTGACTCCAAACATTGACACTAACAGAAATTTTACCAGAATATGTCAAAAACATAACTTGTCTATAGATTCCTGCAGCATGGAGGCTAATCTAACCAGGTAATGCAACACAAGCACCTGGCAGGTTAGAAAATAGGTTGGACTCTCCACAAATGCAGTAATAACTCATGTGAGCCTAAAAAGGGCAAAGAATAAAACACTTACTATCTTCATACTATTGCAAACTGCTGATCCATGGCTAGCATAACAGCACAGAGCAATCTGGCAGGCTTTCAAATGCCAAGTCTGGCATGGTGACGGGCAATATGCTCTGCCAGCTGTGCAACTCCTTCAGGAGCTGCAAAACGGCAGGAAAAAATAATTCCCTGGTGATTTTTAAGGACAGTTCGTTATTATGTCTTGCAGAGCACCTGCCAATAATTTATGAAGTCATGATTACATCATGCTCAGGGGTGTTTCTCCATGGAAGCTAAACAAGTTCTCTGAAAACAACAAAAGACAGTATTATTATGCTAATACAAATAATTACTTGGATAAGCTACACCTGTTGCCCCAGGCATGTGGTAAAATTAGAAAATAGGTGGCGATGTTATCACACATCCCATCTCACACTTTCTGATATGTAAACATTTTCAGGTTCACATATTGAAGCATATGCAATAGGCTAGTTAGCTAAACGTGGGTAATTTTTTTTTTTTTCTGGCTATTTTTCTTTATTTGCCCAGTTCATTTCAGTGTCATCAGAAAGCATTCCTTAGAAGCCTGTTTCTATCATTGTGTACTAAGCAGATACAGAAATTAAACAGTCTGACAGTCCTATCAAGCTTTAGTGACAACTAAGTGCTATTTATGTCCCTGTTTTTTCCTTTCAATGATCTCTCAAAATCACCTTGTGCCAGTTTTCTATACAATTTAAGTGTTATCACTGATAAAGGCATATTAGCTACTTGCTTCAGAATTATTTGTGAGAAATACTGCTAGTAACAGCTGAGATAAGCACACTATAAAACATATCCAGATGGACTTAAGAGAAAAAACCCACACTTTGAAGCAACTAACGTAAAATATACCTTAAGGCAAATATTATCACTGATACCTGGCCAGTCACTTCTTTGTTTCTTCTACAAATACACAAACACATACAGAGGAAGCAGTAGTTTCTCCAGATTAGATTAGCTGCAATGGTTTTACTTAAAAGTACAACCTTAAATCCCACTGAATGACTAGCTTTCAACCTCTGAGCTATTAATCATTTTTCCTTTGCTAGAACTTGTTCTTGGTGATTTAAAGTGCTTCACTCCAAACCAGAGTTCTTGTTCTGATTTACATACCTGTGAAGCAGTTGAGCAAATGAGTGTCACAGCATTACAGCTCAGAACTGGCAAGACAACAAAATGAGACTCCAAGACAAGGCAACTGAGTTAAGTGACAACTTTAAGAAGGTACTGATGGAACCACCAGCTTGAGAAACTGATCACTGAGTTTCTGGTCTTGCTAAGAGTTCATTCTTTGTAACTGACACTTAAATATTCCTCTAAACTAATTAGCCACAAACAAAGGGAAAACCAATTTTGGTTGTATCTAAAAATAAAAACCTTCAACATTTGGGAGATGGGATTGTTATTTACTTGCAGAAGTTGTGCTACTGTTATTGACATTAAATATTATGCTTTATTTTCTACATCTTAAATACCAGCAAGGACATGATAGCCACTACTACATAACGTGATGAATTCTTTTCATTGGTTTCCCCATGTAATTTTCCAAAGTCAATTTTAGAAAAACTGGTACCAGCCTTTAAGCCAAGTTCAGTGGAAAGCTTGTGGTTTGGGTTGTATTACTTGTAACTGAAATGACCACCATTGCAAATTTCTTTAAAACTGTTTGTCAAAAGTAGCTTTTTCTAAGTGAAGTTTTTATCACTCTTGAAAAACTGCACTGAAAATGAAAACTCTTTAAGAAAAGCCTACAGAACTGAAATAATGTATTTGCTAATTATCAAAATTGGTGATTGCCAGACTGCAGTTACAAATGATACTTTTTGGCAGACTGATAACACTAAAAATTTGGTTGATCTTAGCTGAATTTGTTTCCATAGTTAGAAAACCAAAAAAGACTGATAGGAAGGTTTATGATCACACTGCACTGTCTTCATCCTTTTCCTAATAATAGCACTATTTTTAGTTTTATTTCCTAAGGTTTTTTTTCTTTATCAGTATATTCCATGCAGGCATGTGTCATCTCTTCCCACCCTAAGCCCTCAAGTTAAAAGTCCTAAGGCCGATATGATTACGTACAAAGAACTCACTTTATAAAAGTTCATTTGCATCAGTAAAAATAGTAATACAATTATATTCACCCACAAGTATCCAATATCATATAGATTTACATAGCATTGCTACAAAACCAGAGCATTTCTACAAACTTCTGGCTGTCAATATAAGGGAAATAAACATTTTTCTAGACTGTTAAGAAAAGAACCCACAGAACTGACCATTTAGTCATCCTTAGCCAAGATTTTCTTTGTGTAACAAAACACATTCCCACTCTGCATTTACATTTTTATTATATTGTTCTAGCAGATTTTTTTTTGTTTAACATAGTCTTCAGTTTTAAGTTACTGTTTTAAACAGATAAGTAGTCTGTAGATCAGATAGAAAACTTTTGTCAAGAATGAATTGCAAAATAAATTATTTTTCCATTGACAGCCCACATGGCTATTTTTTGCCACTTTTTCAAAAAGTTTTATTTAAAGATACACAAAGAGAACAAATTGCTGTTTTATGTAAAAAGCAAGCAACCCTCCACTGCCAAAGCCAGTGTTTCACACATGGACAGGGGAAAAAAGGATTCAATAAATTCTTGAGAGGCCATTTGTTTGTGTAAGTTAATTTCTGAGAAATTAATACACTCAAAACTGTGCTCATCTTCACCTAAAAAGTAAGGTCAATTCCAAGCATCAGCAGCTACAGTAAGTCTCACTTTGAACTGAACAGAACATGGCACAAAACCATTAAATACATCACATGAACTCAGATTTCAAGATAAAGGATCTTCCTGAACTTGGCTCATGGCACTCTGAACAAACAGCAGTGCACAGATAAAGGCTTTAGACTTTGAAAAGTATTAAAATCACAACTCAGAAACAATTTTATATAGTTGACATAATGTTGCAAAAGCTAGGAGTTACAAATTCTGTAAGTTTATACAGAAGTTACTCTGAAGCACAATTACTGGGTTTTAAACTGCCTGAAAATGTTATCCAATCTTCTTAGAGATTACTCTCCTGAGTAATTTTTTTTATCCTGCAGATTAATACGTTCCATAGAATGTAAAAGGCAGTTTGGGAACAAATCAGTAAGATGGAGCAGATACAATATTAAAACAGAGCCAGACTGGGAGAAAGTTTAGGTAGTCTACCTTTGAGTGGGCTACTAATAATGTAGTTCAACTAACGTCCATTAAAAAAACCCAGAAATATTTGAGACTATTCCCTAAATCAAACTTGTTAAAAAACCCAACAAAAAAACCCAAACAAACAAACAAAAAAAAAACCCGAACCAAAAACAACCACACAGAAAACAAAATGAACAAGAAGAAAGAAACCCACAGTTGCTTATTTTGGAACAAAATAATGACTTTTACATATTTTGTACTCTTTGGCAGGGAATCTATGAAACCAGAGCATCTCCTGACAAATTGAACCTTTCCTGAGAAGTGTTCCTAACTTCATTTATAATGTGTTATGTGGGAGATGCCAAATCGCAACAGTTTGAAAATCAACAACATGGAATGTACCAACAGATTTATGAAGGACAACAGTAGCAGTTATTTACACGTTCAGGGTAGCTAACTGCTATTTATGAATTAGGTTTCCCTGTATAAATTAGAAAACTACAAAATGTCAGAACTGGGAGAAATCTCCATTGTCTGTAAAAGTTCAAGGGAAAACACCTTTGCAGCACTTTCCTCAGACAATTGCATATTGCTCGTATAAAAGGTCTCTTATCCTATAGAAGTCCTGACAGAGACAGCCTTCCAATCCAATGCGCCCTGTTTCAGTCTGCAACAAAAGACATGTTTCAGTTTATTATCTTTACACTAAAGAGAAACTTAATTTTCAGTTAGAACATTATTTAGCAAAGACAAAGAACACCTACCCTGCGGACAGCCACCAGATTGTTGCACACAAGCACTCCTCCCACAAATTCAGCTTGTATGCCTTCTCGTAAGAGAACCTGCTTGAAGTCAGACAGTCTTGGCTCATTCATAAACACAGACTGATGTCCAAGAACCTTTAAAACAATACACACCATTTTAATACTTCTATCTAACACCTTCCATTTTTCCAAAGATTTCATTATTGTGTAGGCAGCAGTGCAGCCTAGATTACAAGACTATAAATTAGAAGAATGGTTCTACCTCTGTACATCTGCAGCAAGACACTTTCAGGATAGAAAGGCCTTAGAAGTTACTCATCAGGTAAAGTTTCTTTCTTTGCTCACATACTGAAGACAAATGGAAAGTTGACAACCACGATCACTCTTCCAGCTATGCCAGGGACAGAGCTGCAGTAAGGTGTATGGCTGATGAGTACATACTTCCATGATGGTTGCCATGGATCTTAACAGGCTTTAGAATAGTCTCTATAGTTATCTGGCTCCTAGATCAGACTACATTTAGGACTGTGAAACAGTATCTGAAAGCAACTTTAGGATCAAAAGGTATTGGAATCATTCAATGAAAAGTTAAAATGGTATCTCCTCACATGCAAAGTACTTTAAGAGCAAAGATAAATTCATAGAAAAGCTAAATTTAATAAACTCTCAAATCACTACTGTAGAAGCATATGTATGAATGTCAAAGATCTGTATATAAAGTATTTTTCATAGCTTCAACAAAACATAATAAAATTCAAAAGTGACTAAACACCAACTCATATGCTAATTAAAATCTTATCTTCATAAATAGATGGTATTGTATGCTAGGCACTGTTAGTGGATGCGAAAGACCCTCCTTGCTGAAAAGCATAAAATCTGAACAAAGACCAGCATCAGGTTTAAAAAGGAGAAAACCAAACATGAAAAGCCAGTTTCAGTTAGGTTTCCAGTTGAGTAAGATCACAGTATGCACCTCTAAGCACTAGAAAAAGACAAATGAATACAGAGCTCTTTATAAAAGAAATCCAGATCAGCATCATTTCTGTACCTCATGAGGTGGCAGAGGTTCCAAAGTAGGAATGATTTCACTCTCCTCACACATCTCCTTGTCATCATCACCAAAGAGGCTTTTCATGGCCTTCTGCTGTGCAATCACACTAGAGTCTGAAGAAGGCACATCCACTTGCATCTCTAAATCTTCATCTTCCCTCAGCTCTCCCTCTTCCAAAATAACTCCAGTATCCACTTTTGAAACCCGCATGTCCAGAACACCGTCTATCCAAGCCAACTCAGCATCCTTGGCTTTACAGAACTGAAGGGAGCTGACAAGAGAGTCTTTTAACCTGACCTGGGTTGCACAAAAATAAAAGCAGCAGAGATAAATACCTTTCTTGTCTCGGCTAAAATGAAAAAAAACAACTTATACTGCAAAGCTGAGTTAAATTTACAGCAAGAGCAAGCATTTCCTTTTAAAAGGACGGAAACGTTTTTGCAGCCATGGAATTCCTCAGTTGGTCTTGTCAAATTCAGAGAAAGTTTCTATAGATATATTAAGTTACTGAAGAGCAGTTCCAAATTTCCAACCTCAAAACAAATGATAATTAATATTTAAGAAAGAGTATAGTAAACATCAGAGTTTAAAGTGACTTTACCGTGACTCCTCTTGGTGCACTCTAGGACTTTAAGCCCTACTCTTAGAGATTGTTATCCACACAAAATGGTGCACTATTCCCACAGTGGAATCAAGGCTGTAACTGTATTAAAGATACAGCAACTAACTACTCTCTGCAGCACAGTCCACTCAAAAGACACTGTAACTCTGGTGCTTCACTCATATCTATTATTTTCAAATTCAGTGTCTCCACTGTACCTCTCCTGTGTCATTTCTAACACACTGGGAAATCTCACAGCATTAAAAAAAATATACAAACAAATAAAAAAACCCAACTACTAACAGAAAATGTAGAAAAAAACACTGTTTCAAGTCTGTCAGAACTAGATGATTTTGAACAACTGGAACTTTTCACTTCCTACAGGGTAACAGATTTTTCTCTGGAAAGAAGCAGAACTACCTCTTTCAACAAATTCTACCAATGTTTTTCTAGTCACTTTAAAATGATAAAGGAATAAGGGTCTAAGGCAAAAAGTTCCTGTGAGAAACTTCCCTCGAAACAATTTCAAAAACTGAATTGGGGCCATACACAATTTTCACAAAATTCACGTAAGTTATACAAGTTTACTTATTTAAAACTTAATATATTGCATTTAATTTTCATGGTTAGCACAGAGCAATGCATTATCATAACCTTACTTTTCAAGTTTCATCACATTAACCTTTTTGGGAGGTATAGGTGTCTTATTTATTTTTATCATTAACTTGCTCCTAACTTTACATCTTTACTCTTAGGTAGTATTTAAGTATAAAGGACTTTTTCCTCTCTTTGCTCTCTAAGGCTCCCTTTCAGATTCCAAAGAGAATCTTGGATTGCAGCTAGTATACAATGGTACTCTAAATACAGGCATTATAAGTGTATCAATACTTCAATAAAACAAACTGATGTTCCCGTGGACATGAGCCTTGCCTTTTGCAGTACATGTGAAAACACACTGATCTCATGTTTAAGGTTTCAAACACTTATGAATAATAAGCATGAGAAGGATGCTTACCTAGAGAACAGAAAAACACTACTAATGCCTTGATCACACAAAACCTATTGTACACACAGGTAGTACCACCTCTCCTCTCCCAAAGAAGTGATGATCAAATTAAAGCCTGCCAATACAGCTCTACTACAACCCACAGCAGTCACACAACTAACAAATTCCAGTACCTTACCTGGTAAATGTGAGTTTCACTGGTTGCATCTACAGTTTCATGAAGTTTGGGCATGTAAACTTTAATATCTTTTCCACCAAACGCTCGACAACATTCTGCAAGGTCCTGACTGGCCTCGGGTGGTCCATGGACAATGACCAGTTGTCTTGGTTTCATTTGGTTAATAATTTTTTTAATTGAGTCCCCATCTGAGCGTCCTTCATAATCAATGTACGTAACTCTGGCTCTAGTTTGAATTAAAAACCCAAGAATATTATTTTTTAGTTTAAAAGATTCAACCTTTGAGTGCTCCAAAATACTTAATTTAAAAACAGAAGATATTTTTAAATGATTCTACATCAGCAAAAGCTGTCAGCACAAGGTATATTGTGGATCAGTAAGATACAGAGTTGTCAAATATCATAATGTATGTGTATTTAATACATAGTGTTTACAAAATCCACTCACAATTATCCAGAACATGAGATAAGCATATTTGAATATGCCATCCTTTTAACAAAATATATTTAAGTGTCTATACTGACATACTATCGTATCATTTGTTCTACCTCTTTAAGTTGTCTACATCAGACATTTCTTAAAAATTTCTTAAGAGTGGGGAACCAGAAGACACTATCTTGTGCTCCCAGAAAGACTAGTAAAAAAACTTGGCTTGGAGAAAACAAACAAAAAGCAAGTCCTTTCCCACTTTCTTAAATCCAAGCTATCCTTTTACCCAGTTCACACTGTACCCATGCCACTATTCCAGCAGAACTAAGAACCTAGTCACTCACTTAATTTCCATGGATTCTGTTGCAGAAATACATTTGGTAGGAACATCTGATAAATCCTGGTCCATAGGCTCCTCTCCATTTGTCAAACCAGACTCTAATTTGCTTTTTTCTTCTTCTGTTGCTTGAAGTTCTGGAACTAGAAAATCCTCAGGTCTAAAGAATGAAAGGTATTTTGCTTTTAATACTCTTGGAATAAAACCAGAGTACTACCTAACATAAAAACATACAACGTTGACTGTTACGACTGAGATTTTTTTATAACTGTTATTGCTAACAATTTTATTATGCTTACTTTGTTATTTCCAGAGCTCATTTGGGAAATATCACCTTCCTATCTTAAAAAAGAACTTTCATAACTTGGGAAATACTAGCAAGTCAAGAATTTCTAGCAAATATTCCTTATGTAAAGAGGACAAATATCACTAGATTTTTCTAGGATGAACACTGTTTTTTCCCCTCATAGATTTATCCAACATTATGTGCAATTTAAAGAAGAAACAAGTCAGGTTAAAATAATTTTAAATCTTCCATCTTATAAGATTAAAAAAAAAATCCTGGAGTGAAAATACATCCTAAGAGGTGTGAACACAGGTCAAGGATCAGCACTCTGCAGCTTCAATCCTATCATAAGCTTCCTGTGAGACTTAGCAGTTGAAAGAATATATAACAGTGCTGCAAAAGAGACAAAATGATGATTTTGTTTTTTAATTACTTCTATTTTTAATTGTTTCACAGCTACTACATGTTACTATACACTGTCACCACATACTTGATAATCTCGCCATATTCATCCCATTTAATTCTTTCTTCAGGGGCTGGAAACATTGGGTAAGATTTCTTTGCCTGTTTGAAGAAGCTTCCTTTCCGGCTGCCTTCACCTTTCATCATCAAATCATGTTTGGTCTTATGTACAGTTGGCTGATCAATATCCTCTTCAGCATCACTCTCATCACTGGAATCAATATCTGCCCTGAAATGACATTCCATAAAAAACCCTAGTGCTTCTTTTTTAATTCAGGTTTCATATTACATAAACACACTGACCAGAAAGTAACAGCTGACATAACACTAACCAAGGCCGAGGGCAGTTTATGTATCTGAGAAAGAGCAGATGAATCAGGCCTATCAGAACAACAGATTGAAGACAACCACTCCTGATTCCTCAGTGCCCCCAGACAAGTCTACCAAAACAGTAATTTTCATTTATCCCTGTAAACAGTAAAAGGAGCAGAATGGTCACATAATCTCAACTTTGACTGTAACAGCAGAATGCAAGAACAGCAAATACACTCACTCTTTAGACTGCTCTAACTTCTTAGCTGCTTCTTTCTTTAGTTTCTCCTTTTCTAGGTAATCTTCCAGTTCTTTTCCTTCCAATTTGACACGTTTTCTCAACTGCAGATAGAATTAAAATTAACGTTATTGTGAGTAGCTGACATGATTTTAATACCTCTCCTACACATTGCTGCTAAGAATATTTGTACTTTGGTACCAAGGGCAAGTACAACTTATATGTCACATACAAGACAAAATTATGTGAATGTGCAGCACATCAGCACAGGAACATCATGATATTATCAATCAATAGAGTCTGCATTTACAAAAAAGCATTTCTAAAGATATTAAAAACAATTAAGCACTACAAAAAGTTCTTGAAACATCTTCAGAAAATCTCTCTCCAGTAAGTGAAGGCAAATACTCTGAGATGAACAGTGTTTTTTAATTCTTCTATCAGTAACATCAAACCAGAAGAACCTGGCAAAGTCATACTAGCTGGCAAAACAATGGTAAACATTGTTTCTTATTTTCTGAAAGTCAAATTAGAGAATAGGTCACTTTGAATTAAACTAAATTCTGGTAATAATCTAATACGGTAATTCAGTGATTCCAATCAAATCTAAAACTAAAATACAGCTGCTTCATTAGGATTGAAATTATCACTGCAATCACAGGGGACTCCCATAAATTAATGTTTAGCAGACAGAGGTAGAGGTACATAGATCATATCAAACAATTTGAAAGCATGAATAACAGTTGTGTTCTAATTTCTAGAGTTTGCTTATCTTTCTCATTCTGGTGGGATATATTAGGCTAATTTGACTTGATCCTCCCCTCATCCAAACCAGCAGTATTTTTCACCAAGACTAATCCATTGTATATGGTGATCAACTGCAAGTAGATTTTTTTCTATCATAACAAAATCACAAAGGGAAGTCTTGTCTAAAGATAACATGCTCAGCTCCATGGAGTATTAAATTTGCCACACCACCAAAATTTCCCAATATGAGACATATTTTTATGTACATTTATCGGCAATTGATTAAATACATTCCATACTAATTTCAGATTTCCCTCTGTAACTAGATGTATTTTCAGATTAAAAAGAAAACTTCAGTTTTGCCCATATTTCCCCAGGTGGCCCCCAACAAAAAACTTTGAGATATAGAGACAATTCTTACCTCAATATCTATAACTTTTTCAGAAGGATTATCAATCAGGAATCGTGCTAATGTTCCAGGTGTAGTGCGGTAAGTTAAAATTATAGAGTTTTTGGAATCCTGGCACCATTGAATGAAAAGATCTCTAGAAAACCCACACTCCAAGTCAGGCTGACTGGCAAGGACAACTTTTGGACTAGGCACTCGAGCCAAATCAGACAGACTGTGACATAAGGAGAGATGACGGAACTGAAAAGGGTTGTTTCTCTTGTCTTCGAAGCACCTCATCAACTTGTCACTCATCCATTCAACCTAAAATATACATTAAGAAAAGGTTTTCTATAGGAATACAAGTCACAATAATGTACAAATCTGATGTGAAGTACAGGATGCAATATGCCCATGATTACACCAATGTTTCTCAGAAAGTGTAGAAATAATGTTGAGTATAAACAACAACAAAACAAATACTCTAAGTGCTCCTTTTATACAGCTCTAAACCCCGTTAACAAGTCTTCTGATAAAAAGAGAAATAAGCATCAAGAAACACGTCCATGGTCACAACTGGACTGCTACTCGATCAAAAGGGTTGAGACACAAATATGCACTACAGAATAGGGACACTTCCCCGACATTTTGTCATTTTTTACTGTTAAAAAGAAAAGCTTTTGCATACGTGTTCCATTCCTCTTCACAGTTGCTTTTCAAAATCAAAACAAACCTGTGATTTAGAGAATTCCACTACATTGTAGCTGACATTATTCAAAAGTGCTAAAGAGTAGACTCCTAATCCTGCGTCTTTTGTTCTCCAGATCTGATCAAGAAGCTGAGCAAGTTCCAGAACTCTGCCTGCTGTATCCACGGCTATTAACACATTTCCATCACCTCGTAATGTCTCCAAAACATTAGCTGAGAAGAATGAAAAACAAAACAAAAGCCTACTTATACTTTGAACCAAAGTTAGAATGTTTGTGGTGTGGCTTGGGTTTTTTTTGTTTGTTATACCACACTAGCAATCATAATCACAAACATACTGAACACAGAAATAAACTGAACTTCAAAAGACATCCAAACCCACATTTCCACCAAAACTAAAGGGAGCTGGAGTTTTCTCTCTAGCTCTGAAGATCTCATTGCCTTGATACTTTTTCTTTCTTTTGTTGCCTTTTTATGTGTGTGTGTGGCTAGCTGTCGCGAACGACGATGCTTTTTATGCCTGCGCGAATGGATTTATTACGTGGAGCTCAGCGTGCGCGGAACTGGCCCCACCCCCTTTAGCCCTGGGACACTCTAAGCCTTGGCCGGGGCAAGCCCGGACGAAGTTGGCAGAGCGAGACCCGCAGGACTCGAACCGGCATCCTTCCGAGAAGGAGCACGGATCCAGGGGCGGCGGCTTTACCCACACGGCCACAGCCGCCGGCGTTGCCTTTTTATAATTAAAAAAAACAACAGTAAAATGGAGTTTTAAAAAAGAACGTGCTGAGGAAAGTAATTAAAAAATCCCTGAATAGATTTATCAATACTGGGTGAAATACACTGCTTTCAAATATGGTTCATTGTTTTTAGGAAAACATTTAACTCACAGGATCAGTACCATCAGAAAAGAATAATTCAAAATTTGTTAAATTTTAATAAGGGTTCTTAGTTTAGATGCTGATGAATTTCTCACAGAAATACAATTTACAGTGGCTAATAAATCACATTATTGCTATTTCTCAAGCCCAAACAGTACATACTCAGCAGCTGTTCATCCCTTTGCTTCCTCCTGGGTTGTACATAAGTAGCATTAAATGAATCTGTAATAAGCAATGAAGGCCTGCTCAACATTTCCAAGGAACATCCGTTCAGATGGCTGTGGAAAAAAAGGCAAAAATCTCAGTTTTTGCATTTCTATTTTATGAGAAAAAATAAGACAGCTAGCTTCCAGATATTTGCATGTACAGAAATCAAATTTCTTAGCTGCTGACTGCTTCCTTCTTCAAACTTATACATAAATAAAAATGAATGGAATAAAGAAAGCCAGAGCTAATGCTTGTTTCAAACCAATTAATCTGGATGTAAGTAAAATTAGTGATCTTATTAGAACTGGAAATGCACTTCTGCTTCCATAACTCTTTAACACACACTAAATGATACAACACCTAACACAACATACAAAAAAATGTTGCTATCTTGAACTTACATCTCCCTCTTGTGGTTGAAATCAACTGCATAAACAATTTCTTCCTCTCCATCCTTGACAATCTTCCAAATTGTGCCTCCTATCATGTGACCAGCTGGCAATGGTGTGATTGACAAACCATGTCCTTTGCCTACAAAAGTTTTCAGTATTTTAGGTACATTACATGTATTAAAATCGATTACTCTGAGTAAGAGACAGTACCTTGAAACTATCTAATGATAAATTGAATGCCTAAATTATTACTGCAAAAAAAAAGTCAACTGAAGTATGAAAAAGCAGTAATATCTGTCCTTGCCATCTAATCAGTAACTTCAAAATTTGTTGCAATTCACTTCTGTATTTCCTCCAGAATAAGGAAACTAAAGGGAAGATCACTTCTTCCTTCCACCTCCCACTGATACTCAAAGACACTGCAGAGCTGCTGTAACTGTAGACCTAAACAGCAAATTATATAATAAACATATCACATGAAAGCAAGTACACTGGTGAAACCCAGATCCCTCTCCAAAGCAACAATGAATGTTTACTCTATCACTCACTGGTGAGGTACTTAGAAAAACTTACACAAACTGGAAGTTTTCCAGAATGACAAACACACAAGTCAAACCATAGCAGGAAAGATGTTCAGGTGCTGCAGTCAGGGATGACAGAACATTTTAGCATCTGATGCATTTTTTTTTAATGTGCTGCTGCTCCTTGTCATTGATACCAGCCTGTATCTTTGTCAGATTAAAACCAGACCACCCATGGTCATTACTTGCTGACTCTGATGCATGAAGTGCACAGTAATAATTAATAATTAAACCCACATTATCTTCTTAAATGCCTCCATTGATTCTTTTCAAATCATCTCCATCAAATATGAAAAAGTCAGTTGTTTAAAAAAAGTTGTATATTAAAACTACTCTTTAGATGTAAAAATTGGCAGCACATACACAGCCTTGCTTCAAGTATCTTGAAAAGAGGCCAGCAGTCTTTCAAGGGTAACGTCCTATTTCTATTTTTCTGATAACAAGGTAAGTATTTTGGTAAGAACCATTCATGAACTGTGGGATACTGCATTTCAGAGACAAACTGCTGGTGGTCAGCTTGTATGTGTCCCTGTTCACAAAGAGGGTTTCCATTTCATTATGATCTTTACACTCAAGAAGAGTGAGAAGCTGCTGCTTCTCCAGCTGCCACAGCTCCTAGCAATCAACTACACTGAGTATGATTCAGAGTCAGTGCAGACCACCTCATTAAATCATCCACATGCTGTAACTTCATCTCTGTAATATATCCCTTCTCTAGAAACTTTCCTTTCTGTTCCTGGTTATGAAGACTTCTGAGGTACCTACCATTAGACATAAGTAAGTGCTTTTGATAGACATGAGCAAATTCCAAGAAAAGTTACAAAAACACAAGAGAAACAAATGTTTCCCAATATGCTCTGACATGACCCCTCCACATTAAGTGAAAATTCTACCCAATTTTACATACAATTACTGAAGCAAACAGCTGATACAGACCCACACAGGGCTAAAACCCTGAAAAATACATACTTCAGAACTTGCTGCCTTTAAAAATGTTACTTCAACTCTTTACGACTCTGTTGCCTTTCATTAAAAGTAATTTCTTGAGGCTTTTGTGCCAACTTTACCTTTCAAGTTGACAATCTGAGAAAACTTCAGCTGCTGTATCTTATCAAAGGCTGCATCTACATCATCCAATGTAAAGAGTGTGAAATCTTCAGTGTTATGGCGGGACTGAAACAGAAAAGAGGTACAGAGCATTCAAACACTCCGCTGTGTCAAAGATGTTGTGCATGAAAGTATCAACTTACACATACCTGGTAGAGATCATACATAAACATCTGCCCCATTTTATATACAGGAATAGTTGCATAAATGGCACAATTCAACCCCATTTTTCCAACTGCATACGGAAGTGCACCAAGGTGTAGAGGGTCAGGATGAGAAAGAAGAACAGCATCAACCTGGTGTACATGCCTATAAAGAGAAGGACAACAAAAGCCATTTGAAAGGTGTTCCATATGGCATTATATACCTCCCATTAGAGCTATTTTGAGAATACACATACAGTCTGAATGCCAAACAAAAAAAACTTAAACCTTCAAGGTTTGGAACAGCTTTAAAAATCATAATAAAAGTTACAGGTATTTCCTAATGTTCAAGTACTTAAAAATCTAAGTGACTTCTGAAAACATAACTTTAAGGTCTGAAAGGTGTAAGAATCACAACAAATTCCTGATTAAAAATACCTTAATATATATGTTAATACCAGAAAGCAAATTAACTGATGGACCAAAAATATTATCAGTGCAGATGTGCTACAAATTGGTTATACATCTAAAAGCAGACCATAACTTTTCTTCTGATGAAAAAGACAAAGTAAAAGGATCAAAGGCACAACAATTCTTAAACTGATGAGGATCAAATCAAAATATATTTCTTTAAAACAGAAAAGGTCAACTATATCATTTAATAAAAGTGGTATGTCATTTGGGGGAATTTTAACTTTAAAAACAGATATTTTTTTCTTGCAAAGTGTTGCATAAAGTAAGAACTCAGACTAAAAACTTTCTGCATATCATAACTGAAAAACTTGAGGTCATAAAACATATGCAGCCAATGAAAATACAAGTTGGTTTGAAAGTTTTTTGTTCCCTTGCATAGTAACTGGGGCACATACAGCCCTCTCAATGGCTGTTATGAAAAAGTGAATTTTATCTAATTATTTCTCAGATACTCAAAACATTTTAAAAATTATCCTTAGCACCTCATAATCCTCCGTTAAAAGACTTCAACACTGCAAAAATGTCAATGCTAGAAAAGTGAATCTATAAAACTAGTATCACAAAGCTGTTTCTTTCGTGAATTTCCATGTTTCAGTCCTAACTTGGTAATCAGCAAAGCTCCTCGCTGTAAATCGGCAGAAGTTCAGTACTAAAGTCGAGACAGATTTTGGTTTGTAGGGTGTTTTTTTCCCTTTGCAGGGCTGGCGAAGTGACAGAAGCCCTTTCCCTGACTGACAGTCTGTTCAACTTGAAACAAAAGGCGAGAGTTGAACTACTTTGTATTCAGCCCACGCACACTTAGGCTTCTTCAATTTAAAACTTGTTTAACCATCCTAAATCAGTTTAGAGCCAAGGTCAGTCTCCCATAAACTCTGTTGTCGCTTCTATGAAAAAAAAACCCATCCAAGCCAAAACAAGCACAGCACAGTTTAAGAATTACAGTTAATAATGTAACTCATTGGACTGACAAGAAAAAAATCCCAAGTCTTTACTGGAAAGGCTTCAGCAATGTAATCCCTTCACATAAAATACAGGTCAAACAAAAAAAGAGAAGAACAATTTTGGATTTAAAACCACCACACACACACCATTCCATGAAATTCTGAAAACTTTCAGGACAGGACAAAACCTATTAAGAAAACCCAATGTGTATGAACTGAACTACTTACTTCCTCAGAGAATCAATAATATCCATAGAAAAGTTTTCATCCCAGCCACAGTCCAAAAGAAAACGAAATTCATCTACTTGCAACAGATAGCACAGGGCAGATTCCTCCTGCACCCCTGACAGCGTAGTCAACTTGATAATCGATGTCATTTTCCTCTCCAAGTGTTTAACCTCCAAAAGAACTAATCTGAATGGGGGGAGAAAATGTTTAATTGACTAACACAGCAGAAAAGGTCTATTTACTTAGATCTACCTTCATACATTCCTGAAAATATGCAGGGTAACAGTGTTAATACTGTTCAATACAGCTGCTGGATACCAATTAAGTCTTAAATATTAACGCTCGGCCATTGTAGATTTTCTATTACTAGAAAGAGATTTTTGTTTGTTTAGGGTTTTTTTTGCTTAGGCTGTTTGTTGGGGTTTTTTTAAACAATATACAAGTATATAAAGTTTTTAAAAAAAAATAGAAGAAGTAACAAAAGGATCCACAGAAGCAGCGCAGCTAACAGCAGCTTCCCGGGGCCGGACGGGGGGCACTCGGAGGTGGCGCATCCAGGGCCGCGACCCCTCACACCGCGGGCCTGCCCGAGCAGGGGCACAGAGCGGGGACTCGGTGCGGGGGTCGAGCTAAGGGGCCGAGCCCTGCGCCCCCCGCAGTCGGTGACGAAGAGGATGAGGAGCGCGGCGAGGAAGGGCCGGTACCTGCCGCGCTCAGCCCGCGCCGGGCCGCGCCGCGCCCGCCGCCATCTTGCGGGAGGCGGGCAGGACGGGGCGGGCGGAAGGGCGGAAGGGGGGCGGGCGGCACCACCGCCAGCTCGCCGCGGGGGGAACAGCAGGGAGGGCCGCGTCCCCCCCCGGCTCGGCGCGGCC